>PVKZ01003310.1:0-142265 GCA_004027375.1 Macroglossus sobrinus | reverse complement strand
AGAAACAATAAGTAAATACAGTAAAGTTTCTGAATACAAAATCAATGTTCAAAATTACATTGTGTTTCTATACTCTAATAATAAAGTGTCAGAAAAAGAAGTAGAAAAATTAATTCCTTTTGCAACTGCAACAAAAAAGAATAAAATGCCTAGGAATAAATTTAATGAAACATGTGAAGGACCTATATAATGAAACCTACAAGACCCTATTAAAAGAAATTGAAGAAGACACAAAGAAATGGAAAGACAGTCTGTATTCTTGGATTGGTAGAATCAACATAGTTAAAATGACCATATTACCTAAAGCATTATACAGATTTAATGCAATCCCATCAAAATCTCATCAGCATTTTTTAAAGAAGTAGAACAAAAAGCATCAGATTCGTATGGAAGCACAAAAGTCCCAGAATCGACAAAGCCATCTTGAGAAAAAAGAATGAGGCTGGAGGCATCATGCTCCTCAACTTCAAATTATACTACAAAGCAACAGTAATCAAAATGGCCTGGTATTGATTGGCAGAAAAACAGACACATGGACCAGTGGAACAGAATCGAGAGTCCAGAAGTATACCCTATTTACATGAACAAATAATTTTCAACAAAAAAGCCAAAAACATACAGTGGAGAAAGGAAAACCTCTTTAATAAATGGTGCTGGAAAAACTGGAAAGCCATTTGTAAAAGAATGAAATTAGTCTTGTTTATCACTACATACCAAAATTAACTTGAAATGGATTAAAGACCTGAGTATAAGACCTGAAACAATAAAATGCACAGAAGAAAACATAGGAACTAAACTCATGGACCTTGGGCTTAAAGAGGATTGTATATACTTGATCTCAAAAGAAAGGAAAGTAAAAGCTAAAAAAAAATGAACAGGACTACGTCAAACTCAAAATCTTCTGCTCAGCAAAAGGAATTGTCGACAAGGTAAAGATACAACCATCTGAATATGAAAATATATTTGCAAGCAATGCCTCTGATAAGGGCCTAATATCCAAAATATACAAAGAACTTATACAACTCAATAACAACAACAACAAACAAAATGATCCAATCAAAAAATGGGCAGAGGACCTGAACAGACACTTCTCCCTAGAGGACATGCAAATGGCCAACAAATATATGAAAAGATGCTCAACATCGCTAGCTATTAGGGAAATTCAAATCAAAACCACAATGAGATATCATCTCACACTTGTTAGAATACCTATAACCAACAGGACAAGTAATAGCAAATGATGGAGAGGATGCAAAGAAAAAGGAACCCTCATACACTGTTGGTGGAATTGCAAATTGGTACAACCACTATGGAAAATAGTATGGAGGGTCCTCAAAAACTAAGATTTGACCTACCATATGATCCAGCAATCCCTCTACTAGGTATTTACACCAAAGACTTGAAAACCCATATTCAAAAAGATATTTGCACACTGATGTTTATAGCAGCATTATTCACAGTGGCCAGGACATGGAAGCAACCAAAGTTTCCTATGATAGATGATTAGCTAAAGAAGCTGTAGTACATATATACAATGGAATATTACTCAGCCATAAGAAGAGATGAATTACTGCCATTTGTGAAACATAGATGGACCCTGAGATAATTACACTAAGCTAAATAAGCCAGACAGAAAAAGTTGAAAATCACATGGTATCACTTATATGTGGGATATAAACCTAAAAGCAACAAATGAGCAAGACAAACAAACAGAGGCTCATGGACATGAACTATAGACTGGTGATTATCAGGGGGTAGGTTGGGGTGGGGAGCAGGGCTGTAGACGGGGTAAAGGGAGTCAAATATAGGGTGCTGGGAGGAGGGTGAAGTGGTTAAAGGTGATCAAATATATGGTAGCTGAAGGAAACTGGATTTTGGGTGGTAAACACACAATAGAACATACAGATGTCGAATTATAATGTATACCTGAAAATTATATAATTGTATTAACCAATAAAAGAAAAATAAATAAAAGAAAATAAAACAAAATAAAGATTCTTAAGCTAATTACATATGCAAATATCCTTTTTCCAAATAAGGTCTGATTTAAAGGTTTCAGGATTAGAATAGGGACATATAATGGGGGATGAGGGATGATATGGTGCAAGTGGCAGGGCTTCTAGCACCACAGCTTGACTTGCTACAAAGCCTTCTTCTGCTCAGGGCCCTAGTCAACACCAACAGCCTTCCATGTAACTCAGTCAGTGGGCCAGAGCAGCACCCTCACCCATGAAATATACCATTCTCAGACGCAAAGGAGCCTACTGAGCATTGTCCATAATTCTTATTGGTGGAAAGTATGAGATGAAATCATTTGTCTTTTACTTTGTAAGGAATGTTTAAGCATGCCCTAAATCACTGGACCCCCAAAACCTTCACTGATCGGTTAGCAGGCTATAAGATTCAAGGTCAAAATATAAAAATCAATTGCATACACAAAAATTAACCCTAAATGAATCATAAACCTAAAAGTAAATATAAAACTATAGAACTGTGTAGCATGAGTTAATTTCAGCTGATCTAGTTTAACTCCCTATTTATCTCAAGGTATTGACCCTTGGCCAATGTTGTGGACTGTATTAACTAAAGATAAATGATGTTCTATACCATGAGTCATGAGTTGCTTCAGAGCAGGACCACCAATCTGTCAACACTGTTCAGTAATCACTGAATTTATTATTTGCACCTAGGCATAATGGGATCTCGGGAATGTTAAAAATTAAGGCTGATCACATAGCTGAAATGTGCCTATGTGATCAGCTCACTCTATGACCTTCCCCCATCCCACCCCCTGACCATGAGCAGACTTTGGTCTTCTAGTACTGAGGGGCTTCTCATATACAGTGCACAAATGATTTGAGACCTGAAATCAAAGTGCTTACCAGGCAACCTAGAGGTAAAAGTACAAAAAATCCTGAGCCTGAGACCTCCAGACCCTTCTATATATTCTTTTTCCACTGTGGCTGTGATGCCTATAATAAAATATGAGTATAAATTGTATAAAACCCTTAGATCCTTTCAGCAATTGCACACTGAAGATGATTATGTGTAATTAGCACAAATTTCTAGAAAAAAACATAGGAGAAAATCTTTGTGAACTTTGGTTTGGGAAAGATTATTTACATAAAACACAAATAGCATAATACATAAAAGAACAAAAATCAGTAAATTAGATTTGAACGAATTAAAAGTTTGTTCTTCAAAATATATTACTAAAAAATGAAAAGGGAAGCTATAAACTTAGAGAAGATATTTGCAAAAAAATATATCTGACAAAGGACATGAATCTGGAATACATAAAGGACTCTTACAGAGATATAAAATACACTATAGGGAATATAGTCAATAATATTGTAATAACTATGTATGATGTCAGGTAGGTATTAGACTTATCAAGGGGATCACTTTGTAAGTTATATAAATATCTAACCACTATGCTATACACCTGAAACCAACATAATATTGAAGGTCAACTGTAATATATCTTTTATTCATTTTAAAAATTAAAAAAATGAACAAACAAAACAGAAACAAAGTCATAGATATGAAGAACAGATTGGTGGTTGCCAGATGGGAGGGAGGCTGGGGAAATGGGTAAAAGAGGTGAAGGGATTAATTAGTACAAATTGGCAGTTGTGAAATAGTCATGGGATGCAAAGTACACCATAGGTGATATAGTCAAATAGTATTGTAATAACTACATATGGTGACAGGTGAATACTAGACTTCTTCGGGGGGATCACTGCATAAGTTATATAAATGTCTAACCACTATGCTGTACACCTGAAACTAATGCAATATTGAAGATCAACTGCAATTGGGAAAAAATTAACAAAATTTCTAACCATAAAAAAAAACTCCTGTAACTTAACAAGGAAACAAACAATCCAATTAAAAATCTAATTAGTAAATAAGCATACATTTCACCAGAGAGAATATATGCTGGTAAATAAGCTTCTGAAAAGATGTTCAACATCATTAGCTGTTAGTGAAATGCAAATTGAAACCACAATCAGATATCACAACATACCTATTAGAATGACTAAAATAAAAAATGATGATAACACTAATGATGGTGAGAATACAGAGAAACTAGAGCATGCATACATTGCTAGTGTGAGTGTAAAATTGTACAGCTTCTCTGAAAAATAATTTAGTAGTTTCCTATAAAACTTTAAATAGATACTTACAATACATCCCAGCACTCATGCTCTTGGACATCTATCACAAAGAAATGAAAACATGTTCACACTAAAACCTAGTGAGAAATATTCATAGCAGCATTATTCATAATTCAAAAACTAGAAAAATATGTCCTTTGGTGGATAAGTGGTTAAACAAACTGAGGTCCATCCAAACCAAGAAATCATCAGCATAAAATGGAACAAAGTATTGATATGTTCAATAACTAGATGGATCTTGAGTGAATCATGCTGAGTGTGAAAAGCCAATCTTAAAAGGTCACATACTGCACGATTCCATTTATAAAACATTTTAAATGACAAAATTCTAGAGATGAAAATCAGATGGGTGGTGGTTGTGGGTTAGGAGTAAGGGGGAAGGGGACTGGAGATAAGTAAATGGCAGCCTGAGGGAATCGAGGTGACCTAATTGTCCTGTATCTTGATTGTGGTGCTAGTTACATGAATTGACATCTGTGATAAAATTGCACAGAACCATTCGCAGTCACACACACAAATGAGTGCATGTAAAACTGATGAAATCTGAATAAGCCCCGTCAGTTTCCTGGTTTTGTATTGTACTGCAGTTAGGGTACATGAAACCTTCTTATACTGTTTTTTTCAACTTCTTATGGATCTACATCATTGTAAAATTAAAAAATTTTAATATACATTATTTTTTAAATGCTTCTCCACCCTGCTCTTCTCCATAGATATACTTCTGTTGCTAAGGTCAGCACCAAGAATAAAACAACTGTTCAATATTTAAATAACATCCGAATAAAACCACTCCTCCTTCACCAGATCACCTCAATGATGCTATACTGACACAGACCCATTTCAAAAAGATTTGAGCAGTCATGATGAGGTTTGCTTAGGATTTTCTTGAGGAGACTGTGAAGTGGAGGGTCCCATCTCACACACACACACACACACACACACACACACACACAAATGTCCTCAAAGTCCTCATTCCTTGATTCTCATTGGAAACCAGCACTTCACAACAGATCCTCCAGTCTCTTCTCTTCCTGTCTCCCTCATTTGCCTCTCCTTCTTGGCTTCCAGCCTTTTCTTCCTCATTTCCTTCCTTTCCCTTCCAACAAGATTCTTTGATTCTGTCCCACCCTCCATGTACTCTCAGGTCCGCTCTAATGTAGATTATCTTAGACTCCTCAGAAAACAAGGGAAGGGGAAGAACAATTACTTACATGATAGTATTTTGTTCCTGTTTTTTTTTTTTATAGGTAAAAGATTTGAGTAATCACTTCAGCAAAGAACATAAACTAATGGTCAATAAGTACATGAAAAGTTACCCAATACCATCAGTCATTAAAGAAATGCTAATTAAAACCACTACTTACTTACTAGGATGGGTATAATAAAAAAGACTGACCATACCAATATTGGCAAGGATGTAGAGAAACTGGAACATTCTACACTGTTGGTGGAATGTAAAATGGTACAATGACTTTAGAAAACAGTTCACTAGGTTTTTATAAATGTACATATACCATATAACTCAGTCATTTGTAATAGCCCAAAACTAGAAACAACCCAAATGCCCATCAATGGGAGAATGAACAAAATATGGCATATTCATAAGTGAAATACTACTCAGAAAGAGAGTGAACTATTGATACATTAACATAAATTATTTTCAAAGTAATTATGCTGATGGAAAAAGGCAGACACAAGAGTTTATATTACGTGGTTCCACATGTAAAATTTTAGAAAATGCAACTAATCTGAAATGTCAGAAAGCAGATCAGTAGTTGCTTGGGGACAGGTATTGACAGATGGATGGAAAAGGAGCAATATGTTATAAAAGAGCATAAGGAAACTTTTGGGGTGATGGATATGTTTATTATCTTAATTGTGATGATGATTTCATGGATATATACATATATCAAAACTCTGAATAATACATGTAGGTAGGTAGTTACATACGGTAGTTTGTCAATTATGCTTCAACATAATTATAACAATAAAAGCCTTCACTGATGTGAGGGCCCCCGAATCTTTGTAGAATTTATCTCCACCCCTCTGGAATACAAATCTTCCAACATAGTTTCCATGCTTATTGCTCTTCTAGTTCAATCAACTGATGACACTTAAGTTAGCAATACAGTAGATGAATGTGATAGCTATGGAGTACCCAGATATTCCAGGTCCCTTAGCTCTATATTTTTGAGGAGGGAGAATTAACATAGCTCTGGGACAACACGTGTAGTATAGTCTACTCCCAGTGGATTTCAACTGTTTATGGCTTTTCTTCCTAATGGGGATGGTAAGAAATGTATTTTGCCATAATTGCTGTGAACCAATGTGCCTGAGTACATGGAAATCTGCTCTAGGAAAGATACAATATCTGGTATAACAGTTGTAATTAGGCCACTACCTGGCTAAATAGTGGTATTGTTACTGTTTGGGGCGATCTGAACTCCAGCATTGCCCTGGTAACACTGGGGATTCTTAGTTCTTTTCACCAACACAGAAAAAATTCCAGCTCAGCGAAATTTATGCGGTAAGATTTATTAAAGGCATGTTTTAAGGTAGAAGCCGGTCACACCTAAATTGGCTACAACTGAGCAGAAATGAAAGTACACTCCAAGTGAGGGGCGGGTTACTGCAAAGAGGGCAGTAAGAACGCAGAAGTGGGAAGTTCTGTATATTTAGGCTGTGATGGGAGGTCATAAATGATCCACATTTGAGGTTATCTTGATTGACAGTTGGCTGCTATATAACCCTTTGCCTACTGTGTATGCAATTACCTGGAATTCAGTCTGTTATAGATTCATGAACTTCCAGGCATAGGCATAATATTATAATGATGCTATAACAAGGCTGAGGTGAAGAGTGTCACAGCAGTTCTTACTGCACAAGTGTTCATGGCTGGACTAAACCAGCTATAGTTTTATGGCCCTCCAGTCCTTTGTCTCTCAGGATGCAGGAGTAATTTTTAACTATAAAATGAGTGTTCTTTGGGCAGTTTTTGGGCTAGGCCTTTGCTCCTTTGTTCCTGTCACTCATGTCTGCTTAATTACCTAACAGTAGTCCACTATGATCCTCCAGGTTCTAGCTGTTTTTTGTAGGGATCAGACTGGAAATTAAATGGAAATAAGATGGGAGCCACTAACTTGCATTTTTAGGTCTTTTAGAGTACCACTAATCTCAGTCATTTCCATAAGAATGGATTTTTTTTTCCTTTATCTTGGTTTGGTAATGGGGGGCAAATTTCAGCAGCATCCACTTGGACTTTTCCTATTATAACTCTTAACCCACAGTAAACTAAGGCACCAACGTGGGTGTTCTCCAAGTATCAGATATGTCTATTTCAATCATGCATTCAGAACCTGGGGGAATTACCTCTGGGTGGATACAGGGACCCAGTGCACCTATTCCGAGCTGGACGTGGGCCAGAACTCTATTTATTACCCAATTCTTATATGCCACCAACAGTATTTATTACCCAGCTATCAGTGTCAACTGATATGTATAAGAGTTCTTGAAATGTTTGGATTTCCTTTTACCCAGTGGATGATAACTAAATAGCCATAGGTACTTCAGGTAAGAAAAGAGAAATCATTATCAGACATCCTGCTGTGATGTCACAGGGTCCTTCTACAGGTGTCTCCAACACTCTGCAGTTCAAGTCTCCCTGGCTGCCATGCTGACCATCATCATAATAGAGTCTACCTTTCCTTTTAAAGTTGAGCACAGCCACCTAATTTCTCTTATTTCGAGACTTTCTGCTGATAAGCTTTCCACACTAGCATGCCCAATTCTCTGAGTCTTTTGATCCTTTTTTCCATTATCTGCAACAGTACTCTGCTCTCTATTTAGGGAGGGTCATTGCTTCCTCCAAGTTTCCAGGAGCTACAATAACATGTTGGCACCGTCTCCTGGGGTCTTTCCAGAATGTCATATCCCGTATCATGGAAGGGTGTTCTCACATTAATAAACTCTGCCTTATCCAACTTTGTGTTCTGCTTGCTTCTCATCTTGATCCAGCACTCTCAGGACCCCACCACATACTCTCCTGCAACTCCTTCAGAGCTTCGTTCTTTTTCTTTCTTACCAGGCTCAACAGTTCCTTAGCCAAATTTAGCTGAGTTTCAAATCAAGTTCTTAGTGTTGTGAATAAGAGAGGGGTGGGTGTGAATACATGAGGAGAGTGCAGAGGAGTCGTGAAAATCTGAATATATCCATCTGTTCAGATGTCCCCATGCTAAACCTCAGGGAACTTCTATCCCTAGACAGAGAGGAAGACTGGCCAAGACTGAGAGTTCTTCCTTTTCTCCAGCTCTAATTAAGCTCTGGGCCAATTCTCAGCATTTTCAGCTTTCTAGCTATAGGAAATAGCATTCCTTTAAATGCAGCCTGGAAGGTCCTCTGATTTTGACACTTCACTATCAGTTGGTAAAGAACATGCTTAGCTTTTCATTATCTTTCACCAATCAAAAGTCTCAATAGCAGCCATTCAGTTCCAGACCTTATAATTAATCCTTCTTCAGAACCTCTCTGAAGCCTGAGATATTGTGTCCCCAGTGCTTTCCCCCCCATTTTACTACCTATGAAAGTGCTCACAATTGCACCTCCTACAGCATACCAGAGGCATCAATACACCACCCACCATTAGTAACGGTGTTGTTGCCAGGCAGCCAACCAGAGATGCAGTGTCAGAACTCCACTTAAAGTCAGTTTCTTCAACCCACCCAGGAATCAACTGCCTTTGGGTCAGGATTCCTGGGAAACAGACTGAACTGTCTGCAGGCATGCAGGAAATTGATGGGAGAATGTTCTCAGGAACAATGCCTATGGAAAAGAGAAGGAAACAGGATGGGAGAGAAGCTCTGGGCTGGGCTAGCTGGTCAGGGATGTTCTGTCTTGGAGCAAGGAAGACTTTGCATCATTGCACTACCAAGTCACTGGTGGTGAGCTGCCCCAAGGGAGGAGTATGACCTTGGGCAATTCCTAAAGAGGACTCAGCTGACAGTCATTAGCTGCCACTATTCCCAGTAGCTGGGGCAATGAATGCCTCTGTCATGAAGGAATCTTAAAAATACATTCCAGCTCCCACTGCTAGTTCTTTCCTGCAGTACCCTGGTGTACAGCACACCAGATGCCTCTGAAAATCCCAGAACACTCCACCTTGGACTGTGCAGTGCTGTGAACCCACTTCCAATTTCAATCCCTTGAGGGCCAGACTAACAGGCAGCACCTGGTAATCTGGAGAAGAGAATGGAACAGGCAGCCGAACAGAGTACAATGTGAGTTTGAACTATTCTGTAGGCATCCAACTACTTGGGCACATGTTGAATGCTAAGTAGCAGCTGGAAATGGAGTAGAATAGGTAGGAAGGGAGATGCTGAAGTTGGAGCTGAGGAACTGAACATGATGGGAAAGGAAGGAAGAAGCCATGGGAGATTTCTAGCAGGAGCCAGACACCATCAGAGCAGCGCTTGAGAAAATTCTATCTAATGTGATGCATGGAGAGGAACAACAGCCAAAGAAGTTTTCTAACTGTTAACATATGAAGGGATAACATCAAGGATGAGGTTCAGTCCACAGGAATGAGACAAAAGAGGAATCTGAGAGACAGATGGAGGTAGCCTGCAGCAGAGTTGTCTGGAAGGCAAGAGCAAGGCAGGTGCCCAGGTCAGCCAGATAGAGTGAGTAGAAGGATAATAGCAAGATGAGGGGCAGAGAAGGGTTCAGGCCTACATTTCCTTGGCTTGGGAGTGTTCAAGGGAGCCAGAGGACATTTCATGACCTCCAGAAGTGTCAGGACTGGGAAACAGACACACATAGGATAAAAGGAATATGAAAGGTGGAAACACCAGTTGGTAAGGCTGAGGTAAAGCCACTAGAAACAGACCCACAGGCTTCCAGGTACTAGGATGGAACCAGGGCTATGTCTGCATAGAAGTCAAGACTCTGTAAATTGCTGCAGTGAGAGCTGTGTACCTGGGAGGAGTCTAGAGCAGAGCAGAGAAAAAAGGGGCCCTTGAATCAAGGGGCCAGTTTCTGATGTTAGATATATTATTGTCAGTTGTGTGGCCCTGGGCATGGCACAGATCTCTGTGTCTCCACTTTTCTTGGCCGGTATAAAAATACAAAAATAGCTCCTGCCATAGTGGGTATTCTCTGAGTACAAGGGCAGTCAGAGAAAATGGCGTAAACCCAAAGTCAGGCCATCTGAGGCTCAGCAGGGACTGTGTCAAGAAGGAGACAAAATCTTCCCAGTAAAACACCCAAGTGTTGAAGGCACTTCACACCTCAGCTCATTCTCAGGGTTGTCCTGCGGGAGGTGCTGCCCTTCTCTCCAACTGTCAAGGAAAGAATCTACCTCTCCAAGTGGAAGTGACAGTCCGAAAACGACACAACCCAGAATTGACTAGGTCAGGACCTGAACTCGAGTCAGTGCCGGAATCCATATCCCTAACCAACAGGCAAGCATGCCCATCATGAAGCTTCAAGTAGGGCAAGAACAAAGCCTGCCCAGGAGTAGCCTTGACAAAATGACCCTAAGGAATGCTGAGGCTGAGGACTGACTTCTGAGCATTCAGCTGTGGGAAGAGAGAAAGGGAGTGGTGTGGTGGGAACAGACATTCCCAGAAGAAAATTTTTCAGAAAGGGAAGAGGGATTCAAATGGTAGCTTGAAGGCCTGGCTGTGTCTAACAGAGCTGGTTATAGGAGAAGGGAGAGGGCCCATGATAAAGAAGGTAAGGGGTGAGGGGACTATGAGCTCCACAAAGGGCCTTGTGTGTACTGAAGTGAGTCATGAAGAAAGCCAAGGAGAAGAGGACCTTGTCAGAGAAATAAGACTGGAAATTCAAGGGGACCTAAGATTGAGAGAGGCCTCTTTTCTGTTTAAAGATGGAAATGATTTGAGTGTTTTCAAGTGCTGCTGCAGGAGACACTAGAAAGGAATGCTCACTTTCAGGAGAGAAAGGGCCACCTCTGTATCAAGGTATGGAGAAGGAGGCAAGTGGAGAAATTTGCCTCAAGGCATACATTATAGTAATACATGTCGTGATGAAATATACAATGTGTGGGATAGTGAAAATGCTACATGTAAAATTAGAAAGGAAGACAAAGAATGTTAGGGACTTATATTTTAAAATAAGATAGTCAGGAAAGTTCTCTTAAGAAGGTGGTATTTGAGAAAAAAAAAAAGTGTGAAGGAGATGAGCTATCAAAGGAAGGAACAAGTGGAAACATCCTAAAGGTGGGACAGTGCCTGGTGCTTTTGATGCCTGGTGCTGTGCCTGAAACAACAAGTACACCTGGAACACAGTGAGTGAGAGAGAAAAGATGAGGAGGTGAGTGCAGAAGTAACAAAGCAACATCATGTAGGGTCTTCTGAGACCCTGCAAGGACTCTGGATTGATCTCAGAGGGAAACAAGAACCACCTGAAAGTTTACAACTGAGGAGGGACAAAATATTAAAAATTGTTTAGCTGCTATGCCAGAAACTGAATGAAGGGAAGCAAGTGTAAACTTGGAGAATCCAGTTGGGAGTCTACTTCAGTAACCCAGGAATACTCACTGCTTGTAACTAATGTTGTAGCAGGGGATGAGGGGAGAAGTGGTCCGATCCTGAATATATTTTCAGCCTTGACTCAACTGGACTTGCTTATGAATTGTGTTGGGTATGAGAGAAGACAAGGCTGTGTGTAATAGTTGGTTTTATGTGTCAACTTGACTGGTACACAAGGTGCCCAGACATTTGGTCAAACAGTATTCTGGGTGTGTCTGTGAGGACATTTCTGAATTAGATTAACATTTAAATAGGAAGACTAAATAAAGCATATTGCCCTCCTTGATGTGGGTGAGACTCATCCAATTAGTCAAAGGCCTTAACAGGTGACACAGAATAGGCAGGATCAACATCCACAGCCTTATGTGGTTCCACATGCATCTCTGAAATACTATCAATGATTTATTCACAATGCAGAAGTCTGCAACAGGTAGCCTTCAATCCAAAGGTTGAAGGATTTTTAAGATAAGAGAAAAAAAGCAGCATGTTTTCATGCTAGTGAAAATGTATCTGTGGAGGTCACTGGAAATGCAGGAGTATATCCTCAAGTAAGGAGAGAGGATGGGATCACTGGAGGAGTTGTGGGTTAGCTGGGGAAAGCAGCTGAGAGACCAGCCCAGCTTCTGTCAGTTCAGCTAACATGAAGCCAAGTTTTCACTGAGTCAGAATGGGAAGATGACTTGGGAGGGTCTGTTCCAAGTTCACAATCACGGATTTAAACAGTCAGAGTCGTTCTGAGCGTCCCTCCGCCTGGGCTCTGTTCGTGCAGGCATGGCATCCTGGGGCACTGAGTGCTTTACTCAGAGAGTAATGAAAGCACCAGAGAGATACGTGGGCTGAGATGAATACAGAAAGTGAGAGAGAACAATGAAAGGCAAGAGCATGTGGGCTGACAGGAACTCTCTTGTTTCCCCCTTCCTTAACTCTCACCTAAGCTCTTACCGCCACCCCTACTCCCATCCCCTGTCCTCCCAGTGCCTGCTACCCTAGGCCCCAGACTTCGACTTTTTCCTACCATGCTAGGGCTCCTCCCTGGGGCCTGCTCCTCCCTTTCCACAAGGTTCCATTTCCTGGGTTACACTTGAAGAGATGGAGAGGGTAGCCTGGCAAAGGCCTAAACTTGTTTACTGGCACCATGGAGACTGGCAACAAAGCAAATTGTCCCCTGGGCATAGGCAGGGCTGTGGGGCTGAAGGGCTGAGACCTGTGGGAGAGGGGCCACTGGTTTACAGCTGGATTCTGCCAGCAGTCTGGTTGGGCTTGGAAGCAGATTCTTGCCCAGGGTTTTTACATAACACCCCACTGGCCCACACCTTGATTTGGCCTCTGAGACCTTGTGCAGAGGGCCATGCTGACACCTGGACTCCTGACCCCAGAATTGTGAGGCAATAAACAAGTGTTATCTATGGCAATGATTCACACTACAGTAGAAAAGGAATACATCTTATTTCAGTTTATTACTAGATAAACAGTAAATGATTTAAAATGCTAGGACAACAATACTTTTCTCAGGTGATTCTGACACAGACAAACTTTGGGAAGTCTCGTATGTATCAGATGTACTGAGTTTTGGCAAGCCTAGGGCCTGTTAACACTTTCCAATAGGTGGCATTTGTGCAGACCTGATTCACCCTCAGCACAGTGCTACAGAGGAGTCACTAAGATTCCAAATCTTAGTAGCAGGAATGGAAATAATATAGTATGAACCAATGCATGTCTGCACACTGCATGTCATGCCCCATGCTCTACTCTTTATCTTGTTAAACCTCACAATTACCCAGGTGTAAATATTTTCATTAATATTACTGACCAAGGGATTCCAAGCTATTCAGGGTACTTGCCCAGTTGGTGGAAAACAGGGCTGGGCACTGAGATGGGAAACCTGTAGGTCCCAGGTTCCACACTCGTATCCACCAAACTCTGGGTGCCTCTAGAAGCTGGCCTTCCTGGCCCTTATGCTCAACCCTCACTCAGGCTCGCAAACACTTTCTCTGCCTCCTTACCTGCTCTGGGGGAGGCCAAGATGAGAACAAGGGAAGAGGCTTTGAAAAAAGGTGTTGTCCCTAGGGGCCAAATGCTCTTCAGCAGATATGTCACTGCAACCAGGCTGTGAGCAGTGGGTGGCTCTGCTGAGCCCAGTAAAGGGAGAAACTTTCTGGTTCCTCATGTGACTTAGAATAGGCAGGATAAACATGTACAGTCTTATGTGGTTCCACATGCACCTCTGAAATACTATCAATGATTTATTCACAATGCAGAAGTCTGCAACAGGTAGCCTAGTTAGAACCAGGCCTGGGTAGTGCCATCTTCTTCCATACTCTTCTGGTCCACAGATGTCAATTCATTAGCAGTGATGTGAGAAAATAAAAAGCATTGTGCCAGCCTAGATTAGATGGTTACTTATCTGTCCCCCATTAACTCTTCTCAGTATTGTTGATCTACCTTATCATGAATGAGTTTTTATATAGCAACTGGTAAGATGTGGACTAGGGAGAGGAGGAGGTGGTACAGGTCTTAGGGTTGGTCTTTTCTCTCTTGTCTCCTCAGGTAGAGTTAACAGTGTCTGAAGGCCTGGCATGGACATTGGGACCTGAAGTCAAGTCTGTACCCTGCTGGATGTCAGCTTTTTGTCTGATCTTGGAATCCCCACTGTAAACCACATAAAGGTCCATTTGTGCTCTCAAGAGCTCCCAGGTTCCTGCTTGCTCATGAGCTCTGTCTCTGCTATTCCTTTTCCAAAATACAATTTTTTTTCAAATTCCTAGAAAATGATGTGACAACCCCATACTTTATAGATGCTGGCATACTCCCAGGTATCCAGAGTTAGGCATCTTGATGGGTGCCATGCTGTTTTCAATAGCATTGATTCCATCAGCAGGCAGGTTAGCAGTGCTTCCTTGTCTCTGCAGCCCTCACAGAAGACCCAGCCAGAGGCAGCTTCCCAGCCCAAGACTCTGGGCTGTGGCAGATAGAGTCAGCCTACTTAGCCCCTGAAAGACAACACTGTGGCCTGAGTTCTGGGTCATCAGCTCAGGGACAGAAATCAGGCTTAGAATCTTTATTCATAGCCAATGTTCTCCCTCATCACTGAGTTACAACCTGTCTAGTCTCACATGGATGTGGTTACATCACAATGAGCTCTACTAGTGTTCTTGGAGTCTCCTCAGGACTTCCTGATGAGACTTGCCTAGTGCCTGACATTCTCAGCCACCTCATCTTTGGCTGTACCCATGATCAGGTACTGGGCAACATCTACAAATGTCTAGCTGCTCAAACCTGGGCTCCAGTGTTGCCGTGGTACATAGAGGCACTGCTCCTCCCCCAGGAGCTTGCAGGGCTTGATGAGGCACACAGAAGAAGCAACTGCCTGTAGGAGAAGGTAGAGCAGCAAAGTTTAGAAAAAGCGTGTGAACAAATCACTGAAGGAGTGGAAAATGTGGACTAAATGAAACGATAGAAATCAGGAGGACTTTCTGGTAAGGGGAAACTGACCCATGGCCTGAAAAAAGAATGAGATTTCTGAAGTGGAAGGGGAAGGGAATGAGCACAGTCAACATCTCTCTCTGTGGTCCTTTTACTCCCCCAGCCCTCCCCTTGGTACCTACCTCCTTATTCCTCCTTAAAGTCTAGTCTCCAACAGTAGGACAGACTGGCTGACTTAACTCTGAAGCCAGGCTCAGCCACTCACTTCTTGCCTGTTCTTGGGCAAGGCCAAGATGAGAGCAGAAGGAAGGGTCTTTGAAATGCATAACGGTTGCCATCTTCAAGTCTCATTGTCCTGTGCAAGTCTCATTGTCCTGTCCAATAGCCAAGAAGGCTCAACAGATGATATGAGTGGCCTAACACAGTGCCCACTACAGAGTGCCCTGCGATTATTTTTCTGTTTTGAAGATTAATATTTTATTACCATTCAATGCAGCAATCATCATAGCAGAGTAGATCCCCATGGGGAAACAATCTCAGAGAGGTTTTCTTGAAGACTCCTAGGACTGACTTCAGGTCAGGCACATAGTTAGTGCTTAATAAATGAATGATGCTGTTCACTATTAAATGAATGAGCAAGAGGAGAACCCAGGGCAGTGCTGGGAGATGAGCTCTAAAGAGGGAGTTCCCTAAGGGCTGCAGCATGAACAAGGGAGCCCTCCAGAGGGGCCAGAGCTGGGGGAAGGAAAAGTGGGGTTTTATTCCTGGGTTCCCAGGGAGTATTGTTTCACCTTCCTCACAGATATGGAAGTGAATTCTGTGGGTTTCTGTGTGTCTTACAATGTACAGTTCAAAATATGACTTCTCTTTTTCACGGGCATTGCTAGTGTTGGTCCTTAGAGAATTGGCCATAATAGGGGTAGGAGTTATTCTCTCAGTACTTCATGGCCATGTGAGTGTAAGAGATGCACTCAATAAAGAGTTGAGCCTAGATAACCTTGCTTTTGAATCTCTCATAGCCATAACTGATTGGACATCTCACCAGACTTGGCATCTCAACGACTTCACTCAGAAGGTAATGAACTAAGGTAATGAGCCAGTACCTATGAGTGTTGGGCTGGGAGAAACAAGGGCCAAGGGAAGCTCTGTGTCACCAGAATCACTTGGAAGACTGATGCCATGGAGAAAGCAAGACACCCAGTTTCACAGAAAGATGTTAACCAGCCTGGAGAGAGTTGGGACGAGAGGCAGAGAAGCCTAGGGACGTCACAGTAGAGAATGACTCCCTGCCCACCACATCCCATTGAAATCTGTGAGTTACCCATGACAACCTGGCAAGTGTGTTTCTACTCTCTGGTGTGTGGCAACATCCCCACTGGCTGTCCTACTGGAGAGCAAGGACTGGAAGAATGAACCTTCTACCCCAGTATGGAAAGACATGGTCTAATTCAGCACCATGCAGAGCACAAAGCTTCCATCAAAATGTGTATGATATACTGGCCTGTAGCCACTGCCACTGTAGGATACATCCTCTAAGAGTCCGTCCCTGCTGGAGAATGGCAGGCAGGACAGGAACCTTTGGTAAGAACTAGGAAACAAAATGGGGACACACAAAGTGCTGAATAAAGACAGGTGACATGTGATGACAACCCCTCCCCCATGAGAAGAGGTATGGGGAGAGTCAAACTGAAAGGTCTTTCCCTGAGAGCTCTGTGTGAAGACCATAGCATTGAAAATAAATATTGCCCACAGAGCTCCACTTCCAGATGGAACTCTAAAGATCCTCTCCTCAGAGAAACTAGCAAAGCTAATGGAAACTATTCATTTTAATTACATTATTTAAAGTCTCTAGAAATTGTCCTAAGGACATTCAACAAACGAATAATCATTTATTCACGAATATCTACTAAAACTTGGTAAGAACAGGAGTCTATGGAATTGGCACCACATCCTGTTACTTTCCTTTTCATTCTCCCCAGATCAGTCTGACAGAAGCTCTATTCATGCAGATGTAGCCAAGAAGACAAGTTGAAGGAGGTAAATGCTGTGCTTGCCTCCTCCCACAACCACATCAAAATCACAACTAAATTACAGAACAACCATCACTGAGAACCACCTGAAGACTAGCTGAACAGAATTTCTATATCTAAAGATATAAATAAGAATCCACTTCGAGACTGGTAGGAGAGTTGAAGACAAGAAATGGGTTGGTCCCACATCCACATGTGGCAGTTAAAAATCAGGAAGAGTATCTCGGCTGGGAGGTACCCCCTGAGGAGCAAAGATCTCAGTCACACACCAGGGTTCCAGTGCCAGGAAGAGAAGTCCCCATAACTTCTAGCTCTGAAAACCAGCAGGGATTGCATAGCATGAGACAGAGGGCTGATGGAGATTCAGGCATTTGCTTAAGGGGCCTGTGTACATGCTCGCTTGCTCTTGACTTCAGCACAGGAGTGGCAGCTCTAGAAGTACCAAACACATAGGGTGAGGAACTGAATTAGCTTCAGGATGAGGGCTAGAGGGGCAGAGGTCAAAGCACTCTCTTCAGGGACCGAAGGACTGGAAGGTGCCATTGTTCCCTTGTTGAGAGACCTCCCCACACCCAGCCAGTACAGAGCAGGCAATTTTCATATCTGAGCTCTCCATTAACCTGGCTTACACCACTCAACCTGTCCTATTGATTCCTTGAGACGCTGCTCCATCTAGCTTATGAGACTGGCCATACCTTTTCCAGCAGCTATTCTACACAAGCAGCTGCCTCAGCTTATGCTGCAGGCAGACTTTCCTAAAATCTCTCAATGTTCACAAATAAGCCAGAGCTGGCCTTCAGCTTGAACTTGCTAAGTAGCCCCAAGCTCAGCACAAGCAGCGGCCAGTTTAACTTGCATTGTAATTCTTATCAGGTAACCCCAAACCTAGCAAAAGCAGTGGTCAAACTTGTCTTGGAATGTAACTTTAACTAAGCAGCCACAAGCCCACCACGAGCCCACCACAAGTGGTTGCTGTCCTCTACTTGCATCATGGTGCCCACCAAAGGTTCGCAAACCTGACACCAGTGGCAGCCAAACTCGATCTGTAGTGTAGTCTCTCCCAAGCACCACAGAGCCCAGTACTTGCAGCAACCAACTGCAGATCATTTAATAGTTCCCACCAGATGGTTCCAAGCTAGAAACAAATAGTGACTGACTTTGTCCTACAATGGAGCTCCTAAGAGGCTACAGAGCCAACACACCTGGTGGTTGGCTTCAGACCACACCAGAGAACCACCCATCAATTCCACAAATGATATACCCAAAAAGAGAATGGCACCAGAGCCTTGCAAAGTGACTCTCACTTCATAAGGTCAGCACCTGTACAACAGCTCGTCTGCTATAGCAAAGGCCAACTATCAGCCAGTCAGCCTGAGGATCAATCACACCCACTATGCCAACAGCAAGCAAGGCCCAACTACAACAGGAAGGCACACACAACTCACACAAAGGACACTCCTAGAGCACCCAGCTCAGATGACTAGGAAGAATGTGCCACTGGGCCTCACAGAACACCTACTATATAAGGTTATTCTTCCAAGATCAGGAGACATAGCAGATCTACCTAATACAAAGAAACAAACACAGAGAGGAAGCCAAAATGAGGAAACAAAGAAATGTGTCCCAAATGAAAAAACAGGACAAAACTCCAGAAAAGAGCTAAACAAAATGAAGCTATCTACCAGATAGTTTTTAAAATACTAACTATAAGAAAAATCAATAAACTTAGAGGAAGAATAAGTGAACTCAGTAAGAACTTCTACAAAGATATAGAAAAACATTAAAAAAGGATATAGAAACCATAAAAAAAGGTTTTAAATTATAAAATCAGTCAAAAATGAAGAATACAATAACTACAATAGAGAGAATCAACAACAGATTAGATGAAGCAGAAGACTGAATCATATAAGAGCAAGAGAATAAGAAAAAAGAAACAGTAGAACTATAAAAACAATGAATAAAATGTCAATAATTGCATACCTATCAATAATTATCTTAAATGTCAATGGACTAAATGCTCCAATCAAAAGACATGGGATGGCTGAATGGATAACAAGAGAAGATACATACAAATGCTGCCTACAGAGACTCACTTCAGATCGAAAGGCACACACAGACTGAAAGTAAAGAGATGGAAGAGGATATTTTATGCAAATGAAACCAAAAAAAAGCTGGTGTAGCAATATTTATATGAGACAAAATAGATTTCTTAAAAAAAGGCTGTAACAAGAGACAAAGGAGGACATCTCATAAGGATAAAGGGATCAATCCAACAAGAGGATATAACCCTTGTAAACATTTATATACCCAGCATAGGAGCACTTAAATATAGAAAGCAATTATTGACAAACATAAATGGAAAGATCAACAGTAATACAGTAATAGTGGGAAACTTTAATACCCCCATTGACATCAATAGATAGATCATCCAAAAAGAAAATCAACAAGGAAACTGTGGTCTTAAATGACATATTAGACCAGATGGACTTAATTAATAATTTTTAGAACATTTCACCCAAATCAGCAGAATATATATTCTTTTCAAGTGCACGTAGAACTTCTTCCAGGATAGACTACCTTTAGGCTACAAAACAAGTCTTGGTAAATCTAAGAAAATTGAAATCACATCAAGGATCTTTTTTTTAATCACAATGCTATGAAACTACAAATCAATTTCAAGAAGAGAACTAATAAATATGCAATCATGTGGAATATAAATAACATGCTACTAAGCAATAAATGGGTTAACAATGAGATCAAAGAAGAAATCAAAAGACACCGTGAGACAATTGATAATTAAAACACAGTGACCAAAAACTATGGAACACAGCCAAAGTAGTTCTAAGAGGGAAATTTATAGCAATACAGGTCTACCTCTAAAAAAAAAAATCTCAAATAAACAATCTAATCTTACACCTAAAAGAATTAGAAAAAGAATAACAAAACCCAAAGGGAGTTGAAGAAAGGAAATAATAAAGATCATAGTGAAAATAAATAAATAAATAAATAAATAAATAAATAAATAAATAAATAAAATACAAAAAAAACTAAGAGCTTTTCTTTGAAAAGATAAACTTGATATAACTTTAGTCAGACTCATCAGAAAAAAAACAGAGAGGGCACAAATGAATAAAATCAAAAATGAGAAAAAAGTAATAACTAACACCACAGAAATACAAAAGATTATAAAGAAATAATATGAAAAATTGTATTCCAACAAATTGGACAACCTGAAAGAAATGGATTAATTCCTAGAACAATCTTTCAAAACTGAATTAGGAAGGAAAAGGAAATCTGAATAGACATATAACACCAAACAAAATCAAATCAGAAATAAAAAAGAGAGAAAGAAAGAAAAACCCCCCACAAACAAAAGTCTAGATCAGATGGCTTCATAAGTAAATTTATCAAACATTTAAAGAATTAATACCTATCCTGAAACTATTTCAAAAATTTAAGAGGAGAGAAGTCTCCCAAACTCATTTTACAAGGCCACCATTATCCTGATACCAAAGCCAAACAAACATATTACAAAAAAAAGAAAATTATAGGCCAATATCTCTAATAAATATAGATGCCTAAGCCTCAACAAAATATTAACAAACTAAATTCAGCATTACGTTAAAAAGATTATACAATATGCTCAAGTGGATTTTATTCCCAGAATTTTATTCCCAAATTTGGTTCAATATCCACAAATCAATTAACGTGATACATCACATAAAATGAAGGATAAAAATCATGTGATTATATCAATAATGCAGAAAAAGCATTTAACAAAACCAGCATCTATTTATGATTAAAAAAAAATTCTCAGCAAAGTGAGGTTAGAGGAAACATACCTCAACATAATAAAGGCCATATATAACAAACCCACAACTAACATCATACACAATGGGGAAAAGCTGAGCGTTTTTCCTTTAAGAGCAGGAATAAGACAAAGATGTCAACTTTCAACACTTCTATTCAACATAGTGTTGAAAGGCTTAGCTGTAGCAATTGGATAAGAAAAATAAGTAAAAGGCATTCAAATTGGAAAGAAAGAGGTAAAATTGTCATTATTTGCAGATGACATATTATATAGAGAGAATCCTAAAGATTCCACCAAAAAACTAAGAGAATATGTGAATTCCACAAAGTAGCAGGATATAAAATTAATATTTAGAAAGCAGTTATATGGTCATACACTAATAGAAAACTATCAGAAATAAAAATTAAGAAAACAATCCCATTTATAATTGCATCCAGATATTACCTAGGAATAAATCTAACCAAGGAAGTAAAAAACCTGTACTTAAAAACCATAGACATTAAAGAAAGATATTGGAGAAGATACAAATAAATGGAAAGATATACCATGTTCATGGGTAGGAAGAATTAATATAATTAAAATGTCCATCTACCCAATCTACAGATTCAATGCAATAGCTATCAAAATACCAATGACATTTTTCATAATACTAGAACAAATAATCCTAAAATTTATATAGAACAACAAAAGACCCTGAATAATGGACTGGATAATACACACACACACACACACACACACACCACTCAAACAGACAAAGCAATCTTGAGAAAGCAGATCAAAGTTGGCGGTATCACATTACCTGATATCAAACAGCATGGTACTAGCATAAAAACAGACACATAAGTTAATAGAACAGAACAGAGAATCCAGAAATAAATTCACATCTATATGGTCAATTAATCTATGACAAAGGAGGTACCAATATACAGTGAGGTAAAGACAGTCTTCAATAAATGTCTTCAATAAATGATGTTAGGAAAACTGCAGATACATGCAAAAAATTACACTAGACTACTTTCTTACACCAAGTACAAAAATAAACCCAAAATAAACTAAAGACTTAAATGTAAGACCTGAAAAACCATAAAACTCCTAGAAAACATAAGCAGTAAACTCTTTGACATCATTCTTAGCAATATTTTTTTTGATATGTCCTCTCAGGCAAGGAAAGCAAAAGAAAAAATAAACAAATGCGACTACATGAAACTAAAAAGGTTTTTCACAGCTAAGTAAACCATCAACAAATGAAAAGGCAACCCATTTAATGGAAGAAGATATTCACCAATGATATATCAAATAGGGGTTTATATCCAAAATATATAAAGAACTCATACAACTTAACACCAAAAAAACCCCTAACAATTCAATTATAAAATGGGCAGAGGACCTGAATAGACATTTCTCCAAAGAGAACATACTGATGGCCAACAGACATATGAAAAAATGCTCAACATCACTAATCATCAGAGAAATGCAAATTAAAACCACAATGAGAGACCACTCAGAATGGCTATTATTAATAAGCCAACAATAAATGTTGACGAGGATGTGGGGAAAAGAGAACTTTCATCACTGTTGGTGGGATTGAAAATTGGTGCAGCCACAACAGAAAACAGTATGGAAGTTCTTCAAAAAGTTAAAAATGAAACTATCATACGATCCAGCATTTCCACTTCTGGGTATTTACCTGAAAAAATCCAAAACACTAATTTGAAAAGATATATGCATCCCTATGTTCACTGTAGTGTTATATACAATAGCCAAGATTTGGAAGCAACTTAAGTGTCCTTCGATAGATGAGTGGATAAAAGATATGTTACATATATACAGTGGACTAATACGCAGCAATAAAAAAGAATGAAATCTTACCATTTGTGACAACATGGATGGACCTAGAAGGTGTTATGCTAAGTGAAATAAGTCAGACAAAGACAAATGCCATAATTTCACTTATATGTGGAATCTAAAAAACTAAAATAATCAAACAAACTAACTCATAGATACAGAAAACAAATTGATGGTTACCAGACAGGAGGGGGTCTGAGAAAATAAGTAAAAAATGTAAAGAGATTAAAAAGTACAAATGTTGGTGGGATTGTAACAGTTATAAAAACAATCGCAGGGATTAAAGTATAGCATAGGGATTGTAGTCAACAATATTGTAATAACTATGTATGGTGTCAGATACTAGACTTAGGGTGATCATTTCATAAGTTACATAAATGTCTAATCATTATGTTCTATATCTGAAACTAATATTATATGTCAACTGTAATTGTAAAAAAATTAAATTTAAAAAAGAAAAAAAAAGAATAAACATCACTATGTTATCTGCACCAATAGAAATGCCTTTCTTTGGACATAAATGGCCAAAAAATCTTTGAAAAGATGCTCAACATTGCTAACTACTAGGAAAATGCAAGTGAAAACCACAATGAAATACCAACTCACACCTGTTAGAATAGCTATAATCAACAGGACAAATAATAACAAATGTTGGAGAGGATGCAGAAAAAAGGAACCCTCATACACTGCTGGTGGGACTGCAAATTGGTACAGCCACTATGGAAAACAGTATGAAGGTTCCTCAGAAAACTAAGGATTGATCTATCATATGATCCAGCAATCCCTCTACTGGGTATTTACCCCAAAGACTTGAAAACTCATATCCAAAAAGATATTTGCACATAGATGTTCATAGCAGCACTGTTCACAGTGGCCAGGACATGGAAGCAACCGAAGTGTCCTATGATAGATGATTGGCTTAAGAAGCTGTGGTACATATATACAATGGAATATTACTCAGCCATAAGAAGAGATGAAATACTGCCATTTACATGGATGGACCTTGAAATAATCATACTAAGCGAAATAAGCCAGACAGAAAAGGTTGAAAACCACATGATATCACTTATATGTGGGATATAGACCTAAAAGCAACAAATGAACAAGACAACTAAACAGAGACTCATAGACATGGACAATAGACTAGTGGTTACCAGAGGGTTGGAGGGAGGTGGGATATAGATGGGGTAGAGGAGTCAAATATGTGGTAACAGAAAGAAATCTAATATAGGAGGTGAACACACAGTGTAAACATATATATGTCTTACTGTTAAAGTGTACACCTGAAACTTACTGGATTTTGTTAACCAATGTCACCATAAAAAATTAATTAATTATTTTTTTAAAAAGGAAAGAAATGCCTTACTTTTGTCTGTGTAATTGTTCCCCTTCCCTTTCTCATTGCCTTTGTCTCCTAATCAGAACACTATTTAGGCTTATTCAGTGAGTCCTGAATAAACTATTCTTATTGATCTCAAAAAATGTTTGTTTCCTTCTCATTTTGAAAGGATTTTTTATTTTTAGGTTAATTTAACCTTTATAATAAACTGGTAAGCATAAGTAAGTGTTTCCCTGAGTTCTGTGAAACATTTTTGCAAATTATCAAGCCCAAGGATCACTAGAACCCCAATAGCCAGTCAGTCTTAAATACAGGTGACAGGCATCTGAAGTCTGGCAGTCCCATGGAATTGAACCCTTAGCCTGTGGGATCTGAAGCTAACTCCAGGTAGATAGTCAGAACTGAACTGAATTGTAGGACACTCCATTGGTGTCACAGAATTGCTTGATGTGTGGCAAATCTACACATCTAGTGTCAGCAACGTAGTAGTATGAGAATAAAAGAGAAACACAGGAACATATTTCTTATACAAAAAGTTATTATATTTCAACAGGAGAAGCAGGCCACCAGCATTTCTCATCTCCAACTCTAGGCTAAAGAGGCTAACTTCCTGGTGAATGTAGCTGAGAGTTAGGGAGCTTCCTTCCTCAACCTGTAGGATAGAGGCTTCATCTCAGGCGCAGCAGACCAAGAACACTAGGGTCCTGATCACTCTTTCCTTAGCTCACTGTTAGGGAAGAGGTTCCATACCAGGACAAGCAAGCTGAGAAGACCAGAAGCTGCCACACCCACCCAGCTCCCTGAATAGTGAGTGGATCATAGCTATTGCTCAGAGAAGAGGCAGTCAATAAGAAAAAAGAGCTCTAAAGCTGTCCCTAAATAATAACTGACTTTACTTGAAACAGAGTGTGTTGAAGTTCAAGTTTAAGGGCACTTTTTAAAAATAATAGCTTTTCTCTTAAGAGCAACGAAGTTCAGAGAGAACCAGGAAAACAGACAGCTAATAAAACTGGCCTGCTCTAAAACTGGCCTCAAAAACTCTTGACTGAATTTAATTGGAACAGACTGCTGAATAATGTATGCCCCAGGGCACTGTCAAAATAATACAGTAATTAGCCAGTAATTAATTCATTCTAATATATGGATGTAATACTAAATGAGGCAGAGAGCTTAACAGAGAGATCTAGGGCAGAGATAGTCAAAAAGAGCCCAACTAGAGTGTTTCATAAACTATATAAATGTCTAACCAATGTACTATATACTTGAATAATAAAGGGGAAATATGTATAAATATACCTTTCAATGACCAGTACAGGCCAATACAAAATCAGTTCCAGATGGAGTGCAGATCTGTATGTAAAGGTAAAAAAAATAAAGCTTTAAAAGAAAAGCATAGGCGAACACCTTTGTGACCCTAAAAAGGCAAATATTTCTTAAACAATGAGTAAAAAGTTCAGATTATAAAAGAAACAAATAGATAAATTGGATATTTTTAAATATTTAAATTAAGAATTTATCTTCATCAAAAAACACCATTAAGGGAGTGAGAAGACAACTCAGAGGACCTGCATCCAGAACATTTCTAAAGAATTGCTACAATCAAAGGGAAAGATATGAGATAAAAGGTCGGAAGATTCCGTTCCTAAGAGAGGAGATGCAAATGACCAACAAGCATATGAGAAGCAGTGCCACTTTATTAAGCCATCAAGGAGAAGCAGATGAAAAGCACAAGAGACTTCTTTCATACCTATCAGAAAAGTTAACATGAAAACATTAGACAATATCAAGCCTGTGAAGTGGGTAGCAGCCAGGACTCTCAAGGGAGAGTAAATTGGAATAACCCCTTGGAACCTGTTTGGCAGAATCTATGCATATCCTCTGTTCCCTGAAACTGGCATTTCACTGTGAGGAACAGACTCAAAAGAAAGGTGGACAGAGGTTCACCTAAAGCACTATTCTTAATGGCCCAAACCCAGAAACTGCCTAAATGTTCAGCAGCAGCAAAACCAGTAAATAAATGGAAGTATATACGCTGCTGTAATAGCAGAATGAAAAAGCCTCGAGTGCATTTTAATAGCTTGCAAATGCCTAAAACAGTGCATCGTGTGTGATTCCATTCATGTGAATTTCGAAGGGTAACAAGACAAATCTATGGATTAGAAGTTCAGAGTGGTTACCTAGACAGAGTGGCATAAGCTGGGTGCTGGATATCCAGGCATGCTCACTTTGTAAAGATTCATCAAGCTGGACACTTAGGTGCACTTTTCTATGGGTATATCATATTTTCATAAAAAGCTTTTAAAAGGTTATTTTTAAAATCACAACATCATTAACAGAAGGACTCTTATTTTAGGATCTGCCAAATGGATCTGACTTTCTTAGTCTGTATAGGCTGCCATAACAAAGATACCATAGACTGGGTGGTTTATAAACAACAGAAATGTATTTCTCACAGTTGTGTAGGCTGGAAAGTCCAAAATCAAGGTACTGGCAGATTCGGTGTCTGGCGAGAGCCCACTTCCTCGTTCATAGACTGTCATCTCCTTACTGTGTCCTCACACAGCAGAAGGGGCAAGGGAGCTACCTGGAATCTCTTTTATAATGACATTAATCTCAGTCATGAGCACTCCACCCTCATGACCTAATGCCTCCAAAGGATTTACCTCCTGATACCATCACATTGGGGATTAGGCAAATGAATTTTAAGGAAACATAAACATCTATCTATAGACACTAACTTCTGGGTGTTGAATAATGATTATAATCCTAACTCTTATAACCATTTTTCAGATGAGAAAACCAAGACTCACCATCACTTCTCCCAGGCTGGGACCTTCTGAACACAAACTCTGATTCATAGAGGACACCAGATCCTGCCAGAGGATGACTGCTCATAATGGCTGAAGACAGCAGCATCTGGTGAGAGCCCACTTCCTGCACAGAACAGGTCCTCAGGAAGAGCACTGGCAGGGCACACACATTAGTGATATGAAGCAGATAGTATATAAAACATTTTTTATGAAGCACTGAGAGAATCTGATGTGCCAGGCATACAATATGTTACATATCTTCCTACAGATAGAAATATAAACCAGTTCAATAAAAATTATATAAATATATAGAATGATTAGACAAATATAGTGATTATATAAACTTTGAAAGAATATTTAAATGGACACTGTAGAACTTTTTTCACATTTCTTGATAGGTAAGATGTATAGTGATTCAACAAATATATACTCATATATTTGTTGTTATATTAATATATTAATATAACTCATATATTAATAATTGAGTGCAGTTGTTAAAGCACCTGGACACTATGAAAAGTTTTCCCCACCAAAAGCTCATCAGGTCAAGCTGAATGTAGTCCTGTCCAGTCCTGTGCCAAAGGTGCCAGTGGGAACACGAGTCCAAGTGGGCAGCACGAGCAAGTGGTGAGAATGGATGAACAATACAAGAATGTGATGGTACTGGTATTGACTCAGCATTGAACACTCAATATGCACAAGGCAAACACTTCATTTCAAATTACCCCAAGTTAGAGTAGAGGAAACTGGGGCCCAACAAGAAACATCTGGCTCACTAGTAACTATAAATCTTTCAAATATCCTGAGAATTAGTGAACTAGTTCTAGTTTTTAATAAAAACTTCAAGTGTGAACAAATTAGCTGACACCCAAAACCTACTCCACCTCATCAGAGAGGGTCTCAGGGGTGAGAGGAGCTGGAGAGGCAGGAAAAATGCTGAAACAGTCTTTGACTGACACCTTCTGGCTAATAGGGGTGGGCTCAGCTCTATTTCCCACAAATGAAAATTCACCTTGAGATCCCGTGCCCTTACCTGCCTGCTTCAGAGGCCACGTCCCTGTAGGGACCCTAGGTGGGTAAAATGATGTGCTAGCCTCTGGCTTCATGCTTGGTGCAACTGTGGCCTGAGGTGGGAGCTGTTGGGCCTGACCTAGAAGGAGATACAAAGGAGACATCTGGAGCCACAGAAATTTCAGAGAGATAAAAGCAAACACAGGGAAACACATCGATACAGCAAAGATACAAAAATAAAGATGCAAAAAAAACTCAGAGATCCAGAGGAAAGACAGATACAGACCTAGAAAGAGTCACCGAGGGATTCAGAGATACTGAAACTTGAGGAAGGCTAATGAATGGTCTGTATGAGGATTCTCCAACAGAAAAAGCCCTGACCCCTGCTGTTCTCATGGCCTCCCAGGCAGTCCCCAGTCCCATCTGAGGACCCACTTTCAGAAGGTCCTGGGAACTATAATTCCTAGTCCTTTCTGCGATTTACTGACACAAGTAAAATTATCTCAGGGTTTTCCCCCAAGATAGGCGAGGGTGCTACCTCAGCTTATTTCAAACCTATAAAAATTCTGTAGCATTTGCCTAGGAGAAAACAAAACCGACTATGGGTTTCCTCTCATCTGTCTCTATCATGCAGAGGCTGATAAAGTTGGTGGGCCCAGAGATCTTTCCTGCACTTTGCTGAAGACCCAGCCTAGCTGATGAAGGGCAGGATCTGTTCTAACCCAGTGTAGACAGCCTGTGGCCTCATTAGCCCGGGTGGTCACTCCTTATCAGCAGAGACAGCCTGTGGACTCATTAGCCCGGGTGGTCACTCCTTATCAGCAGAACGAGCATCACCTCCTTGCTGGCACTTAGCAGTTTCCTGGAAATACAAGCAGTTAACAATAGCCAGACTAGGGAAGGTAGGAAACCTAAATAGTGCTCAATCTACCATTCTTCTGCATTCTCCTTTTATCCTCTCCACCCCCTCTTATCCCTAGGCACATTCAGGTTTTCTGAACAAACATTGCATTGTCTATGGCACCAAGGCCTAGATTATAGGACCTGACCCCCTGGATTCTAATTCTGGTCTCCCTACTTATCAGCTGTTCTCCATGCCTCTGCGCTGCATGCTCCTCAATATAATGTAGAGTATCAGTCATGTCAACTTCATGGTGCTGTTATGAGGACTTCATGAGTTAATGATGCAAAATGAGGTACGAAACAGAGGTAAAACCAGGAACTTTGAAGTCAAACTAGCATTGGGCAATTCACTTAAGCTCTTCAAATTTTAGTTTTTCATCACTAAAATATGAACAATGACTCTAAACTCATAGATTGTATCTAGTTAAATGTGAGAGACCCTGAAGGACTTGAGAAGTGAGACATGGCCACTGTGGCTTTTGAGGTCCTATCTCCTCACCTGTGCCTCTCACCACTTAGCCCTTCTTCCTCTTCATTCCTTTCCAGAAAGTCCAGCCTGCCCAGTCTCAGAACATATCTCCTATTCCCATTTTAGAAACCAAATGTACCACTCCCATGAAACACCTTGCCAGCCTCCACAAATTAGCAGTCCCTTTGTTCTGTCAGAGTCTCCTCCAGCCTGGCATTTGAGAAGAGTACTTCATTACACTAACAGGTTGATTTTCTCACACAACATAAACACAATAGAAAGAGCAGGCAACAGCCAGTCTGCTTTAACAGCACCACCATTACTGGAATAGGTGAAGCCTCCTTTGTCTACTTCCACCTCGCTCTCCTGCCTTTCCAAGTCTAAACTGTGCACTTATTTTTAAAATTATTATCTATTCTGGATCTTTTGCTGCACAATAGGGCAAATCCCATCCCCCAGGGGTCTCAAGTCTTGCACCAAAGAGAGGAAGCATCCTTGACTGTGCAGAGAAAGGATTCAAGCACGGGCCAGGGTTAGAGACGAAAGAAAAAAAGTTTATTAGAGAAGAAATAATGCTCCATAGACAGATTAGATCTCCTCTCAGAGACAGATAATGAGAGAGACCGCAAGTGTTGGAGAAATTCAGTTTATGTGTCATTTTTAGTCTCCATGTACTACAGTTTAAAGACTTCGTTGTTCTGTTTTCCTTTGATGAAATGGGAATGCATTGTGAAAAGCATACTAGTAATCCTGTGGTAGCGAGGCCAGAGCTAAACTTCTTCCTAGAACAGTTGAAAGTTATTCACTTCCTCTTACTGCCACCAACCAATCAAAATACACTTTCTTCATATAGAAAAGACATGCAAGTCTGCAACTATGAGGAAGTATGAGATGTGTTTAAAAGGGAAAGCCCCACTGCGATCAGGGCTCAGCCTTTGGATGTGAATCTGCTGAGCCAGTGCCAGCACCAATAAACATTACTTCCTGCTTATTGCCTTGGTGTCCCATCCCTCTGTCCAAGTATCCTGAAACATTTCTGGGGGCTCTTCAAGGATCAGAGATGGCGAATTCTAGCATCCCTTGTTGTCAGGCTTTGGCTCCCAGGACACTGGGAAAAGCGAACTCAGGCACCAGCAGACCAGTTGTCCATAGGGGAAAATGACTCTTCCAGCAGACCAGGGCAGCAGCTCCCAGTGAGGTGTAGGAACCAGCACAGGAGCACTGCCTGATGGACTGGTGAGGACCCGGGTCCAGGTATTTGGCCTACCCCTAAAGAGGCAAAGGCAGTCTGATCAATTCCCAAGGTCATCCCAGTAGTCTGTAGAGAGAGACAAAACTGTGACCTCTCAGGTATTTTCAGTGGAGGGTGGTGTTTGAATGATGAGTGCCTGAGTGTGAATGAGAGACAGCCTGGCCACGAAGTGAGAGTTGAGCCCTTATCCATGGGTCTGCGCTGAACCTCATATGGCTTAAGGTGTTATCACTCGATCTCCATGAGGAGTCTACTCCAGTGATCCAAGTTGGGGTCTTATACCAACCCAGAGATGGGAGAAGTGAATCTCTGAGCGCATGTGCGTCACTGTCACACGGATGTAATGTGCGAGGACAAGAGAGTAAGAAGACTCCCTTAGGATGTATAATAGAAAGTTTTAAGGAGGGCTTTTCAGGAGATTATGGTGTGAAGCTCACCTCCCAGAAACTTCATATTTTTGTGAGATAGACTGGCTCTCATTTTATGTGGGGTAGCCATCAGAAGGATCCCTGGACAAGGCAGTCATAGCCAAGGTCTGATAGTTGGCAGGCTGTGGTTCTGACCTGACGTCCTTGGTTGAGAACCTGTCTAAAAGAAAATTGCAGAGTAATGTTGGCCCAGGCCACTGCAACCTCCAAATGTCGACCTAAAAAAAAGAAATTAATCTTGCCAAGTGAGCCAGAGGATACCCCACTGCCATATGCTTTCATTTATCCACCCCTGACAAGGGCCCCAGAGCAGCCAGCTACGCCCCTGGGACCCTTGTCCCCAAGTCCGCATGAAAACACCCCATTTTCATTGACCTCTGTAGATTCTTCACTACCTCCTGTCCTGACCCCCTATGGCCTGACTGAAACCCAACCAAAAGCAGCAGTCTCTAGAGGAGAGGCCCTCCAATAACCCCTGCGTGAAACACAGGGCCCCATATACTATGACCAGGATGGCCACATACAGGGCCAACACACCTTTGTATTCCAGCCCTTCACCACCACTGACCTCTCAAACTGGTAAAATCATACTCACTTCTTCACAAAGAAGCCTCAGGCCATGATCGATCTACTACTATCTATCATCCAGACACATAAGCCCATCTGGGTCAACTGCTGCCAGATCCTCCTGACCCTCTTCAATACAGGGAATACTGGCGAATCACCCAGGCAGCTTTAAAGTGGCTAGAGGAACATCCCCCGGCGGGGACCTTAAACACTCAAGCCTATGCCCAAAACCATCTCCCTGAGTAGAGCCCCCAAAGGAATCCCAATGAAGACAGGGGACTCCAGATGCTCAAGTGCTATCAGGAGGCCCTACTAGGCAGTCTAAAAAAGAAAGGAAGAAAGCCATGAATATAAGTAAGACCTTAGAGATACTTCAGGGATCTGAGGAAAGCCCAAGCCAAATCTATGAGAGGCTGTGTAGGCATTTCACCTTTACACTGACTTTGACCCAGAGATGGCCAAAAACCAGAGGATGGTTAAGGCAGCTTTTGTCAGTCAGGCCTAGGGGGACATCCAAAGCAAACTGCAAAAATTGGAGAATGTTGCTGGTATGAACACCAGTCAATTTTTAGAGGTGGCAACGAAAGTGTTCGTCAACCAAGAACAAGAAGCCCGACAAAAGACAGACCAAAAAATGAGAAGGAAAGTAGATCTGCTTGCTGCCGCCCTGGTAGAATAATCAGGACACTTCCGGAGAGGTGCCCTAACATGCCAGGAACAAGGCCAGAGGAGAAAGTGACTGAAAGAACCACCTCACTCAGAAATGAGGTTGGGGCAGGACCAGTGTGCTCATTGCCACCAAACAGATCACTGGAAAAACAAGTGCCCCCAACAGTTGGTCACTTATCAGCCCAGCCCATTTCATGCCCAAGAGGAAGAGGCCAAGTGTTCCAAAAATGGTACCAGCCAACACAGCAACTACATGAGGCCCCAGAAGTCGATTTTGTTGGCTTGGCTGCCCTGGTGGACTACGGAGAGGAGAAGGCCAGATGGGGCTGCATTCTGTTAGGCCCCCAGGAGCCTATGGTCCAAATGACTGTAGGGAGCTGACTCATTGACTTTATGGTAGATATGAGAGCAGAACATTCTGTGGTGACTCAACTTGTAGGCCCCCTTTAACAGAGACAGGCCACCATTGTGGGGGCTATGGGAAGCCAGACTCATTGCCCTTTCCTGCTGCCCTGATGATGCAACCTGGGAGGCCATGATGTCATTCACAAGTTCTTATATCTCCCTAATTGCCCAATGGCTTTAATGGGTAGAGACCTGTTAAGAAAATTGTAGGCCCAAAAAATCTTCACCTCCCATGGCCAAGTAGCCCTAACCCTGGAGAAATCAGAAGCAAGGATCATGACACTCACGGTTCCCCAGGGAGAAGAATGGCTCCTCTACAGTCTCGAAGGAAGGCCACAACTTGGACCTGAGTGCCCCTTCAAAATACCTAGGGTATGGGCTGAAGATAATCCCATTATCTCTGGACTAGCCTGGAATATTCCCCCAGTACTGGTAGAGCTCAGACCAAGAACAGAGCCCATACATCAGAAACAGTTATTTTATCCCTCATATGGCACAGATTGGGATCCATAAACATCTGGAGAGACTCATCAAGTATAGGATGCTTCAGCTGTGCCTGTCACCATGGAATACACCTCTCTTACCGGTCCAAAACACCAGAGACTTACAATTATCAGCCAGTCCAGGACCTGTGGCAGTAAACCAGCCTATCGTCACCCTGCGCCCAATCATCCCCAACCTGTACACCCTCTTGGGACTTATTCCCACAGACACAATCCTACTTCTCATGTCTGGATCTTAAGGATGCCTTTTTCTGCATACACCAGGCCCCTAAGAGCCAGCTGATCTTCACCAAACAGTGGGAAAATCCTGAGAATGGAGACAAAGGCCAGCTAACTTAGACTAGATTGCCTCAGGGTTTAAAACACTCTCCAAACATTTTTTGGGACAGCACTGGCCTCCAATCTAAAAGCTTCCCAGCAGACCAGAATGGCTGTGCCCTACACCAGTATGTAGATGATCTACTGCTGACAGGAAAAACACAAGGAGAGTATATGGAGGCGACACAAATTCTCTTCACCCTCTTATGGGAAGCTGGCTACAAGGTTTCCAGGAAAAAAGCCCAAATCTGTCAGGAGAAAATTAAATACCTTTGCTTCCACATATCCCAGGGGCACTGCCAACTCAACCTGAAAAGAAAACAGGCTGTCAGCTCGATACCCATTCCATCTACCTGACGCCAGGTTCAGGAGTTCCTAGGTGCTGCAGGGTTCTTTGGAATTTGGATACCCAACTTCTCTGTCTTGGAAAAACCACAAAGAGGGGCGAACAAGAGCCCCTAGTGTTGGAACAGGCACAACGAAAGGCCTTTGAAGACATTAAGCAAGCCTTCACTGGTGTACCTGGTTTGGGACTGCCTGTCCTCTCCAAACCCTTCTTCTTATATGTACATGAATGGGCAGATGTTGCAGTTGGGGTCTTGACTCAAACGTTGGGAACCTAGCATTGCCCTGTGGCCTATCTCTCTAAACAACTTGACTCCATTGCCCAAGACCGGCCACCTTGCATGCAAGCACTCGCAGCCACTGTCCTTGTGTCAGAGGCCGACAAACTGACTATGGGGCAAGAACCAATAGTTCGGGTATCACATTCAGTAATAACATTACTAGAGTGTAAGGAACAATATTGGCTAACCAATAAATGGATGGTCAGATACCAAGGATGCTGTGCGAGAATCCACACGTCACCTAGAGGTAGTACAAACTTTGAACCCAGTCACCTTGCTACCCATTGGGCCTGGCCAGCCAGACCACAATTGCATTGAAGTCATGGATGAAGTGTTTTCTAAACCACATGACTTGACAGACCAGTCCCTCAAGGACCTTGGTATGGAATACTACACTGATGGTAGCAGCTCTGTGAAGGGAGGAGAATGCCTTGCAGGATATGCTGTGGTGACCCTATATTCCACCATTGAGGCAAAACCTCTGACTAGGGGAGCCTCAGCCCAGAAAGCAGAGCTCATTGCACTGACCTAAGCCCTCTATTTGGCAGCAAGTACGTGTCAATATATATACTGACTCTAACTATGCCTTTACTACTCTCCACGTACATGGGGACTTTTATAAGGAGAAAGGTCTGATCAACTCAGAGAGGAAAGACATAAAGTATGGAAAAGAGATCCTTGAACTCTTAGATGCAATATGGGCCCCTAAGAGAGTGGCAGTCATGTATTGCCAGGGACATCAAAAAGGAGACACTGTGACTGTTCGGTGAAGCTGCAAAGCGGATCGTGAAGCAAAGCTAGTGGCCTCCAAGAGGGTAACAGAACCAACAACTCTGACTGACGCCCTGTTCCCCAGTCCCTTAGCAGAGTGGGACCCTAAGTATTCACAGCACGAGAATGCCTGGTTTAAGACTGAAAATGGGAGTTACCTCTCTAGCGGATGGTGGAAGTTTGAGGATGGGTGAATAGCAATTCCTGAGGCCCTAGCCCTAGCCTTTGTCAGACAGTTCCATCAGAATACTCACACCAGCCAAACGGCTATTGAAACCACATTGGGCTGGTATTTCTACATCCCCTGGCTCTCGAGCACCTCCCGAATAGTGTGTGAATGATATGAGATATGTGCTCGAAACAACCCATGAAAAGAGGCCATGGCCCCTCTGGGAGTCCAGAGTGTGGGAGGAACACCCTTTGAGGACCTGGAAGTAGACGTCACTGAGATGCCTCGATCCCGGGGCTACAAGTACCTTGGTCTTTCTGTCCTCATATTCCAGTTGGGTAGAGGCTTACCTTACCCAGACTGAGAAGGCCCGAGAAGTAGTCAGACTGCTCCTCTGAGAAACTGTTCCACGATTTGTCCTATCAATTACCATAGGTTCAGATAATAGACCTGCCTTCATAGCAGAAACAGTGCAGCTGCTAGCCAAAAATTTGAACATTAGATAGAAGTTGCATACTGCCTATCAAGCACAGAGTTCGGGACAAGTGGAACATATGAGCAGGACCCTTAAGACTCAGTTGAGAAAACTACGTCAGGAAACACATAGACATTGAACGGAGTCCTCCCTATGGCACTATTAAGAATCAGGTTGACCCCAACCAAGAAGACTGGGTTTTCCCCTTACGAGATCCTGTATGGGTGACCACCTTCTCTTACAAGGGAATATGGGAAGACCTAAAGGAAACAGGCCAGTTGACTCTGAGACAGCAGTTACAAGCCCTGGGTACTACACTTTGCAGGCTCTCAACCACTGGGTTAGGGAAAGGCTGCCTGTTAGTCTGACTACTGAGGCCTTTGCTTATATTGAAAGAACATTCAAGTCGGTAACTATGAGGAAGTGTAAGATGTGTATACAAGGGAAAGCCCCACTGCGATTGGGCTCAGCCTTTGGATGTGAATCCACTGAGCTGGTGTCAGCACCAATAAACGCTACTTCCTGCCTCAGTGTCTCAGCTCTCTGTCTGAGTATCCTGCAACAATCCCAGTCTTTGTTCTATAGGTTCTCCATGGTCTGGCTTAAGGAATGAATGGTTGGGTTGATTTTGTGTAGAGTACAATTAAAATACTCTGTTTTTCCTGCTTTCCTTTCATGGTGTGGGTAAATAGTTTGTTAGTAATCCCAGTAGGAATCTTATTTCATTTGTAGGTTTTCCATGGTCTGGCAACAGCATGTTATTGGCTCTGAATACATCCTGGTTTAACATTTAGTCAATTTATTTAGTTCTCATGCATCTTCCATGAATTACTTTCATTTTTTGACTGGACAAAAGAAAGTGTTATAGTGTTATAGTGTTGTGGCCACCAGCCCCCGAAAGACACTCGGACCACCAGAAGTCAGTGAGTTATAAGAAACACGCTCTTTATTCAGCCAGCTGGGTCTGCCAGGGGTACACAGACCCCAAATTAAGCAGCCCCGAAATGTAGAGGTGCGGGGTTTTTAAACCCAAAATTCCATTATTCATTCTGTCTGATAAAAGGTCTATTTTTCTTCTATTCACTACCTACTGACCCACAGGTTGGTGTGCAAGCGGGGGTACAGAAGCAGAAAGCTTATTGTTAGAATGTTATGTCCCTATGGGTGACAGCCTATGTTCCCATGGGCGACAGCCAAACAGTAACTTTCCAGCCAGCACACTGTTAGGTTCGGGAGGACCCTATCCCTACTCCACCCTCTCCCCCACCTTAGTGTGGGAACCAGATTTCTCTCTTACCTTTGTGTAGAAACCAGACTTTGCATCCAAGTTAGCAACACTACATGCTCACCTCCTGCTTTACTGGACTCTCCTCCCTTCTCCAACAATTTACCTGCCCCAAATATTCCCACCAAAAAAGCCTGTCTCAAGCCCCATGTTAAGTTTCAGATCCCCTCACATTAAGTTTCAGAACCCCTCAGGGCTGATGCCATCTTCAGCTCAGCCAGGCTGTCACTCTGCTACAATAAATCTTGCTTAACCCCTCTGGCTTTGTACGTTCCTCCTTTGGCAAACTTAACAAGGGCCTCCCTGCATCTATTGCCTCATATCAGGCCCCCCTCATGACTGGACTTCTCTGCCTCTATGACCAAAACACCCACTACACACACACACACACACACACACACACACACACACACACACACACTCTCTCTCTCTCTCTCTCTCTCTCTCTCTCTCTCTCTCTCTCTCTCTCACACACACACACACACACACACACTCTCTCTCTCTCTCATGCTCTGGGCCCTGTTCACACTGCTGCCCATCTCACACACACACATTCCCAGGGCCCCTTCCAAGGCCTTTGGAGGTAGAGTGGCAGCAATGTGGTTAATGAACGTCTGCAATTTAAAAAATATTTAAGACTGGGCACTGCACAGGAACATGTGAAACACCCTGATCCAACTGCTCATATATGGAAAACACTCAACAGAGATTTTCTCAAATCTGACAATGCCCAAAACTTATAAGACTTTAGCAATAATAAATTATCAAACCGAAAGCAAGTTTTCTAAACTATCAGTAAAAATTATTTAATGAGTGGGTCAATCACACACGAAGATTGACTTATCCTACATTCTTTCTCATGGAAATTATTTTAATTTTACATATTCTAATGTAAATATTCTAAATCATTATCATATGAAACAATGGCTATGATTATGTAATTAACATTACCAGTGTGGAGGTAGAATTGTCCAAAGCTATAGAGAATTTTTATAAGTTTATTTGAGAAAAAACTGACGACATGAACCAGGGAGAAAGAACTCAAATGCTCCTGAGAAATAAGTTTGCAGTTTCTTTTATGCATTTGGAATTAAGGAGGGAAATAAGTAAGATTACAGACAGGAACGTGGGAGAAAGCAAGTCAAGGATCGGATTACAGGATTATTAAGATTCTGTACTCGGGAGGGTGGTCATCCTTTAGGAGGAGGAGTCTGAAAAGTATTTCAAAAAGGTATGTTAACCCAGATGCAGGAGAACAGGGAACAGGGCTGGCTTAAAACCTTGCACCAAATAAGTTATGTGCCTGTGGCATAGTGAGGTCCATGACCTGCCCAGTTAGGAATTTACGATTTTTACAGCACTCCTTTTTCTTCCATAGCAGTAAAGTTAATATTTTGACAGGTAATTAATTTTAAAATGTTTTTTTAAATTGTTGTATTTGTCATCTTTTTAAAATTTGCAGTTCATGTCATTATAAATAAATTTTGACACAATCATGTTATGTTCAGAATTTTGTGTTCTTAGAGGGAACTTTCATCTTGGGCCAGCTTCGGCTCCCACTTCCAGGGTGCCTGAGCCCATCTTCTGCTGTGGGTGTTTCTGTGCTCTGAGGGACACAACTGGGGCATCGCTGCTGGGCATCATATTTACACACTTCAGTTTTCTGAAGCCATGAGATTGTTTTCCAAGTTCGGTGAGCCCATTTAGAAATGGAATCAACACCTATGCACCTCATTATATCTATAACTAGGTAGGTTTTAGTGTCCATTGTTGAAAGGTGGAATACTGCAAAAGCCACCCATCCTAGTAGCAAAACTGGTTTTCCAGTGCTGTGTGGTGGAAGGGATTGTTTCAGATCCTCACTGTGGAAAACCCCAAAGTTGATAATAACAAGTAATATATTAACATTTTACTAGTATATTAAGAACTTAAAGGCAAGTAATTACTCTCAAGACTTTATACATTAAATTACTAAGATGTTTTAATTTTATATTATAGGAAAAAGTTAAAACAGCTGTAAGGTAGCTAGTCAGACATGAGTGACAAGAGAACAAAAGAATAGAGGCCCAGCCTAGAGACCGCCCATAAAACACCCCAATGGTAATAGAATTCTGGGTAAGCACATGCACACTAGGTAAAGAGTTATACAGCAGCCAAGTTTCAGTCAAAATTATCTTACTTGACAATCACCTAAGAATGCCTTTGGAACCACCTATCATGGCCCAAATATTATTCAGAGATTTCCACTTCTGGGTTATTGTTGTTACAGCTCTATTCGCTAAAACTATGTGTCTCCTTCTGCATCATTATCCACCCCCCCCCCACCCCACACATCTGGTCAGACACCAAAGTTCAAATTGTCCCCAAAGATAACAACTGCTATTTTTTAATATAATTTTTTCCCATTGTTTACTAAACTTCAACTTCTTCAATAGCTTGCATTGCTTAAAGGTACTTATTATTCTCTTTTGTAATCTGATTGAAATAGAATGTAACACCAGCCCCTTTGTTGTCCACAAATTCGATGCATTCTTTAACAGACAAGCTTCTAGAAACTATTGACATTCATAGTCACATTCAATGCTAATGAAACACAGAACTAAGACTAGCTTAAATGTAGACCCTTTCCAATCATAGTGTCTTTCATCTCTTTAGCCAATCTTTTTAGTCTTTCAACTTTAACATTGGACACCAGGAAAAACATTCTTTTATTCTATTACTGCCAAATATGTAAGCAATTCTCCTTATCAGACACTTAATCTTATTATAACTAACTTCCATAAAGATGTAGATAAACAAGTTCCATGGAGAGACATTTCTTCGGATGAGAACTATTGGTTCTAGATAAGAAAACCTTTCCATAAATTATGCTCTAATCTAAAATCTGGGTATGTATTTTACTTCATAGCTCAGTTTAACTGGGAAAAAAAATTGCAAAGAGAAATTAATGGCTCTGGCACATAAACATCTTAAACCTATTTCTATCACTGCCCACTCTGACCTCCCAATCTAAGAAAGCTATCTCTCTACCCCAGCACTCTACACCTTGGCCAGTTTTAGGTGTCTTCACTACACCGGTTAATCAATACTTGAAATTTTATACTATCTATTTCTTTTTCCTACTTGTCCTCACCATGATGTCAGCTATTTGAGGCAGGAGCTTTGTATTGACCCGTTTAGAACCTCTAGTTCCCAGAAAAGTGCTAGAACTGTAATGAGATTGAAACTATAGAATTAGTAGTAAATCAGTGCTGGATCAGTAAACAGATATATATAAATAAAAATCAGTGTTGAATAAGTAAATAAATATCAAGTAACTATATTAGAATGAAAATACTGTCTATGGCAATGTTACCCTGAACAAGCCTGATTCCATCTGATCCTGGAAGCTAAGCAGGGTTGGGCCTAATTAGCACTTGGATGGGAGACCACCTAGGAAGCCCAAGTGTAAAAAATAAAAATAAACAAATTAAAAATAAATAAATGAAAATACTTTAGAAGTTGTAAAATCAAATTACTACCTATTAAATTTAAAAAGCATGGTACACATAGTACATGCATAGCAATACCAGCTTTTCAACAATTTGGTATGCTAGTGAAAATAAAACATATACTTATTGACACAAAATACCTAAATATCATCTGCACAAAAATCAGTCATGCATACCAAGTATACATTTTTAAATGTGTATAAATTGTGAACATATTAAAAACATTAATTCGTACAATTTAAGTGAGATAATTGTATGGTAGGTGAATTCTATCTCAAGGAAGCTGTTTTTAAATCACGTTAAAAATAAAACACGTGCACAGTTTAATGCAGAGTAGTGGTTAACAGCCTGTTCTGGGGCCAGGCAGCCACTTCCAGCTGTGTGGTCCAACAGCTGCACTTAACCTCTCTTCACCTCATTTCCTCATCCTGAAATTGAGTGATGAGTCCTCCCTTATTGGTTGTGAGGATAACATGAATAAACACGCCGAAGCCCTGGAAAACAGCCTGCCAGGTAGCAAGCACTCAATAAGGCTGTTGTTGCAAATGAAGCAGCTGTTCCCCAGAGTAAGTGGGGGGTGGTGAGGGGTGGGGCGGGGGTTATAGCTTGAGGGGAGACACATCGACAAATATTTTTGTGGTGTGCCTAGTGGTAGCCTTTAGGACCAGGTGGATAAAGGAGTGACCTGAGATGGGGGAACTCAGAAAGAGAAAGGTTGGGGTAAGTGGGAAGGCAAAACAACAAAAAGGTTTATTTTGGAAGTTGTTGACTGTTAAGTGCCCATAGAAAAGGAAGAAGTGTGTACTTCGATTCTCAGGTCTAGGGTTATGAAGTCTGGATGATGAGAGACATGAGTAGTAAAGGGTGCTAAGGGGCCTGTGGGAGAGAGGAAAGGATTACCGAACTCTGAAAGAAGCAGAACGAAGACGAAGGAGGGTCAATGAAACGTGGCAGAGCCTATATCTCAGATCTGTGAACCTTTCCCGCTTCTCTGCTCTTGCACAGGTCTTCAATCTCACCCCTCGAAAGGCGTTCTCAAATGCAGTTCTAACAATGTCTCTCCCCTGCCCGAAGCCCTCCCCAGGTCGCAGTTCCTCCACCAGCTTTCTGGCCTCACTCCACGCAGCCCCCTTTCACTGGCTTGTCTTGTCGCCCTCCGCCCTGGCCTGCTCTCAACTCACTAGCTGTGCTGACCCTTCACTTCAGCGATCCCTCCCAACCTCTAACGTGCCAGTTACTTAAGACAACGACCTCCAGAAGACCGTGACCATCATGGCGGAGCGAACGGACGGATGATCGATGGACAAAGACTCCAGCAACGAATTAACCAGACTTGACAGTGACAGGAGGAGGCAGACGAGGTGAGCATAGCGTCGCAGAGAGGCTGCTTGACTGGTACACTCATGAACCCGGACAGCCAATCCGCACGAAGAGGGGCGGTACCGCTCGGCGGAAGGAAAGCCCCACCCACACCGGCTGGGCCCTGGCTTCACTGGCGGCTTCGCCCACGGCCTCGCCCCCACGGCCGTCCCTTAGTGCTGATTGGCTGGACGCCACCACGGCCCTGCTCCGATTGGCTGTCTCTCTATTCCTGGCGTGAGGGGGAAAGGGTGGATCACGAATGGTCTCTTGGAGGGAGCGTAGATGCGGAAGGGTCTTCTACCAGAGGCTGCAGTCGAACAAAGGGAGCCGGGCTTTCCCGCCAGACTCCGGAGTGGAGTGGCTGTCACAGGTGCCCCGTATTCCCCTTCTTGAGGCCCCTACTTCGTTTCCATAGCCCCTTGGCCAGAAGGTCCCACAGCGCCAAGGGCCCCTCCCGCCGGCTCCTCACCACGCAGGAGTCAGCCAAGGCCAAGTTCCGGGAAAGTGAGCCTTTCGTTCTACAGTCGCTAGCCTTCAGATAGAGGGCCGTCCTTCCACCCTACCTTACACCTGCTCACCTCCTGCTCATACAGGCAGACAGGTGAGCAGAGAGGCTGCCTCCCTCCCCACACGATTTTCAAAGGGACTGAGCCCCAGATCTGCGGCAATCTGAGCACACATCAGGAACATGCAGAGAGAGCGTCACCAGGCTATCATCTAGAAAACCCTACTGTTCCGGAATGTCTAAAATAGGCCAAGCTATGCTTGCTTACAGAAACTAAGGCGAACTGCTAACGGTTATCCACAGCACCTGCAGACCCAGAAGCTCAGGATAGCTTTTAGCAGTACACCCCCGCACACACACAAACACATACACACACTTCCGGTCTTCATTAACACAACTAAAAATCAATCCCAGTGGGGAGAAGTGTACGTTGCTAGGCACAATGAGTGCCATGTGCAATGGAGCTGGTCAGGACTGAACATACTTTAACTCTTCCCTGTAAATCGTCACCTCTTTTCTAAAATTTCACTACCCCTTGATCCCACCTATCTACCTTAAACCCCTTAAAAGCTCCTGGACCTCTCACTTCAGGGAGAAGGTGACTTTTAAGCATGAGCTCACTCCTCTCCATTCTTTGATCAGAAAATAAAGTTTCTACTCTGCTTTACTGAATTCAGTTTTGTTCTATTCATTCTGGGCAGAAAGACCTTGGTTTGGGTACCTGACCTCAAAAGGGTCAGTAACAAGACAGCAAGAAAAGTGGTGGGACTCCTGATGGAGACAGAACCTAGGGAGTAGGACCAGGTGGGAGAGGCCTCAGATTTCCTCTGCCCGTCCTCTGGTTCTCTCAGCAATGACGTATTTTTCCTCCATCAGAACCCTCAAAATACAGTTTCCGCCTTCTACAGATGCCTGTGACAGTCAGTCTACCATAGAAGGCAGGAAAAAAAAAAAAAACTCATGTTATGCTCCCACTATATACCACACAGAATATGAGCCACTTCCTTTTTATTTTACCTCTGGTCAATCTTAGTTAAGTCCTGTTTCATTATCTTTCCTCAGGGAAATCAATGGTTTTTAGGATGCATCTATGTTTTTCACAGAGCAATAGGTAGTGCTTGGAGAAGGAGAAACCACAGTATGGAAGTGTGGGAGCTGTGGCAGTGATTGACATGCACAGAGGAGGGAGTCCTCGGGTGTGAATGCTGATTTTCAGGTGGCTACTCTCCTTCCACACAAGATCCTTTGAATCCTTTGCAGTGCTGAGTCCAGAAAGGGAAGAAAGTGTTCAAAGCTGGATCTAGCAGTTTTCTCTCACAACTTTTGATACCTCCAGACTCTCATCTGTACCCAGCCAACAGGCTGGCTCTCCATCACCCACTCCTCCCAGGCTTTCATCACCTGAGGTTTGATTTCCCTATAGGTCTCAGTACCTCTTACCCAGCTCTCCCATGCAGTAGATAAGAAATCAAAACCTAATGGATGGCTCTAGGGATTTGGATAAGGAATGCATGTCTAAGAAGCAGGGCCAGTGACCAGCCCTCTTTGAGTGTGACCTCCCGAAAACAGCCAGTGTAGCTCCTTGGGAATCACATCTTGAGAGGGCAATTAATTGTTCATCTTAAATACTCCAAATGAATAAAATAACAGTTTAGTAAATATTTCTTAATAATCAAAACTTCTAAAACTTTCTATTCCTTGTTTCGTGACCATTTATAAGAACTGGGTTTAATATCTAAGAAGATGAATTCATTAACCTGGGAACTGAATTTGTACCACTTCAGTGTGGTACATTGCTGCCTGCCACTGAGCGTGTGGAGAGAATTTGGGGCCTCTCAAAAGGGACAGACGCAGCACTCAGCCATGTTGCTCCTACACAGCCAACTTTGGAAAAGGAGGAGATGAGGTGGTAACCTACCATTGTACTTGCAGAAGTTACTCACAGGTAGCTGAGTTCCCTCCCCTGGTTCTGCCCCAGGCTCAACCAGTCCCCTACCCTGGACCAGTGTCAATACCACCAAGCTCAGGTGAAGTTTTCTTTCTACTTTTTAAAGATGACAATACCTCCTGGTGATAGGGATAAGAGTAGTGGTCCCAGAAGAGGGCAGAAGCAGCAGGGTGGAGCAAAAGCTTTAGTCCTTCTGGAGAAGTGGATCAGAAGTCCCTTTCATATTTAGTTTATGAAGACCTACAAAGCAAAGATGGCATTGGTGATTTAAAGGGGCTCCTTACTACAAATGCCTGCTTTCTTGCTGCTTATTTCCCACTGTAGCCTGACAGGGCAGAAAAATTCAGCTGAGGAGTCTAGAAAGTTTGTCTGAGTCCCCACGGTGTGACCTTATTAAGCAAGACCTTTCTCTGCTCTGGAATGCAGTTTCCCCATAGAGATTTCTCTCATGATGACCCCTTCTCTCTCATGCTGCAGATCTCATCATGTATACACAGGGCCATTCTCAACTATAATAACAGCTCCTGGGAACTGAGCAGCATAATCAAGTGTCCTACCACAAACAGTCAAAGTAGTCTCAAGTCATGGTTCCCACTTTATAGATAAGTAAACGATAAGTCAGTTACTGAAATACACATAGCTAGTAACTAACAGAGCCTGAATTTGACTATTAATGTGCTAATAATGTTTCTTCTGAATTGAGGTTTAACAAACTTTCCCCACCACAGGCCTGGGAGATGTCCATTCTATAAATACATACTAAGGGCTGACCATGGGGCAGACCTAAGCCCCTGCAGCACCTATACCCCAAAACCTGAAAGTAAATCCTGTCATTATTCCATTTTATGGGAGAGGAAACTGAAGTTTAGAATGATGAAGGAGCTACTTGAGATCACCCAGTAACCAAGTGGCAGAGCTAGGCTTCAAATTCTGATTTTTCTGGCCCCAGAGCCTCTGGTCAAACTGTGCAAAATGAATCTTGAAAACAGGGAGCACCATGGAAGATTTTCATAAGGATATGCCACGTTTTCACTAGGAATGCCCTCCGCCTGCCTACTCACTGGAACCCTCCCCGCCCTGAATTTCATGGCCTTGGCCTGTCCCCTGCCACCCAGCACTGGGAGCCTCTGATGGCTTCTTGTCCTCACCGACTCAACAATTGTTGCTTTGCAAACTGATCCCCTATATGGAGGGTAAGGAGAAAGTGAAGAAAGAGGCAGAACATTCCAGATTGGTATGTAGCAGGTTTAATAAGCATGGGAACTTACTTACAAAGTTTGTCTTGGACAACCACAAGATGAGTAAATCTCTGTGCCTATCTGTCAGAATCTTTAAAGTTTATATAGAGGCCTCATCTGGGTTCAGTCATGTACATAATCAACACCACCTTATATTCTCAAAGCTTACTGTTACGTTAGCCCAGAGAGTTGTTTTATTTTTCGTAATGCAAGTGCCTGACTTAAATTTTTGATTGAAGTACAGAGGTATCCATTTCAAAGATAACTATCTCAAACATATTGCCAGCTACTATAGATAAAGAGCTAAACAAAGACTAGATAAAAAACAAGGCTACCTTCCCTCACTGAGAAGTTGAATTCAATAACTGACCATTTGGGCTACTTGTATTTTGTTTTTCTCTTCCCAGGCTTTAAATTCCCACTCCTATGCTTTAAATTCACCAACAAATTGTGAGCCCATGAAACTCTAGGCCCTTACCCTCAATCCCATTCTATTCTCCCTCTTCTTCTCCCCTTCCCCCTCTCCTACTACCTCATTGTTTAGCTCAGGTGTTCTGTGTAATTTCCAGGTCCTGTGAGTTAATAAACTTTTATTTTTTTTCAAAGTTTCTTGATGATTATTGCTGAAGGGGATCTTGCAGTCATAATAACCACAAGGGCTCATCCAGCCATAACATTGGTTATTGATAGTCTGAGTGAGACCAGTAAAAAATACACAAAGCTGTGTCCTTGGAACAGTTCCCACTGTTGGATCAACAGGCAGAGCATAAATTTCAAGAACAGGGGATGAAGTGAAGAGCCTTTGATTGCCTAGGTCCAGCTCAAGAGTCATCTGGTGATCACATCCTTTTGATTACCTCCTCCTACAATTCAATCAAAATCTATTTTTCAGTGTCTGTGGCTGGACATTGGGAATAACAGAGGCAACATCCCTGCCTTCAGTCACCATGCAGTGGGAAAAGCAGGAAACAGAGAAATAGGGGAGAGGGGACTGCAGAATAGAGAGGCCTGGGGTCATCCAGGGCAAAGGGCACACACTAAAGGTGTGTGGTGGGGTGAGAGGCAAAAGAAGAGTAGGCCAGCAGTGTACAAGGCAGGCGTGGGGGTCTGTAGAAGGAGGCAGCCCACTCCATATCCTGGAGCTGGTGGTCCTCCTCTGCTTCCTCCCAGCTCTGCCCCAGAGGTAGGGGAGAAACCAGGGCCTGGACCTGGGTGCTTTCTGAATTCCAGTTGTCAGTCTCTCTGGGTAAAGTGGGTATCAGGGCCTGGTTAGAGAGTGAATGATACTGAGCGGTGTCCATCAGCTCCAGCAGCGCCTCTCCCATGAACACCCAGTCCGAAGAAAAACAATGGGACCACTGAGGAAATGGAGCCTCAAGAACAGTTCCTGACTTCGAGTTGACTCCAGTGTTTCCAGGACACTGCCACACAGAAGTCCTGGAATCCTCACTGCTGGCATAAGAACCCAGAAACACCCCATCCCCCTCCAGCACACCTTAGGGCCCCTCTTTTAGGATCTAGGTGAGCTAAAGAAGCTGAAAGTCACTTTCTCCTCAAAAGAAGGGTCTAAGACGCTGGCCATCCCTCTCTTTCACCACCAGCTCAGAACTGAGATGGGCCTGGGGCCCCCAGGGGCTCTGTTCTGCACTAGGTGCGGCAGGGTGAGCTGTCTCCTTAAGAGCACAGGGTGGAAAGGGAGCTGCAGGAGTTTTACAGAGTCTGACCAGTTCCCTCCTGTCTGAAGGTATTGTTGCCCTGGGCGAGGCTGCTGGGTTTAAAGAGCTGGAACCCACTGGGTTGAACACAGCGCCAGCAGCCTCCTCAGACCTGCTCTGTGCACACTCTCTCAGGTGAGCTCAACAGAACTGGCTCTCAGGTGAGGAGGCAACTGCTAGGACTTCAGGTTGCAGGTGGAGGGGTAACCCAGAGTACCAACCTGAGGAAGGGGTAGTAGTAGCACTTGGGCGTTCTCGGTAACTGGGTGTGTGTTTGGAGGTTTTGAAGATTGGAGACTGTCTGCTCTGTAATCACTGTCTCATGGATGGTGGGTTGGGGGCTGGAAGAACCAGGAGCCAGTCTTTGGCTAAAGAATATGTAAAATGGAGTTGCGACCCTCATGATCCAGGAATTCCAGGGTGGTAAAATGAGTGGAGGCAGAGCAGTCTAAAGGAGAGCCAGCTTTAGAGACTGCTCAAAATCTACACATTCCCACTTTCGGAAGCAGCATGTTAATAGTCCTTTTCTTCTACAGCAATAGGACCTAGTTATTCATGTATTTATTATTGTTACACATTTTTAGTACTTACTATGTGCTAGGCGCTATTCTTAGGCTTGACATATTAACTTATTTAATTCAGTCATAGCCTTATGAGTTGCTATTATTATAATTATCCTCATTTTATGGGACACAGAAGCACAGAGAGGTTAAGTAACCGGCTGAGTTACACAGCTGTTAAATGGCTAAGAGTAGATTAGAGTTCTGTCCTGCTGGGCCCAGCAAATAACGAGGCTTCTATTTGGAACACTGCCAATCCCTGTGCCTTCCTGCAGCTAACACTATGCAGAAAGTGGGAAGGGCCTTATCTCCTGGGTTTAGCCACACCAGGAACTAGTTACCACCCTGAAGAGAAAGGAGGAAGGAGCAATGCCCCACCCACCTAGCAGTTTCCTGCCAATGGCAGTTTGTGCTCTGAGAGTGGAATTTGGGGCAGCAGGGCCCCTGCCAGTGCTGGGGTAAGAGTCTGTATGCCACTGACAATCCTCCCACTCCCAACTTCTGCTCTGCTGCTTGCTCCTCTGCCCAGCTCAGGCCTGGTTGCACCCTCTGTGGAGGTTATCTTTAAATTCAGCGTGATAGTGCCTCAGGCGCAGACCTTTGGGAACAATAGCCCAGGGACTTAAGGGACTTACAACCTTGCTCTTTGCGGGGCGGGGGGGATTTAGGAAGGGAGACATCTGTGCCTGAGTTAGAACAGCAGCCCATACTTTGGGTTAGGCATCTGACTACAGATTTTAAGATTTTAACAAAGCCATATAGGGCACTTAACTACATAAAGGGGCTGTTCCAAGTGCTTATCTAGTATTAATTCAAATCAAAAGACACTACTATTATCATCTCTAAATGGGGAAACAGAAGTTAGTAACTTTCCCACGACAGCCCTATAAGCAATGGGACCCTTGTGATTGGTGCCCTTGCTCTTCCACTGGGCAGGTGGGGGCCACCTGACCCTAGCCCGATCCCCTCCCTTATAGCCCTGCTCTGTAGCTGTGACATGGAGGTAGTGACCTGCGGCCTTCTCTTCATCCTGACAGGTGAGTCCTTCAAGAGGTGACCTTGCTGCCATTCATGTACCCACTAAGGCAGTGAAGACCAGGGCAGCATCTCTCAAAGGGGGCCACTGTTGAATTAACAAGAAATGATAGTACGAGAAATAACAGTGCAAGTAAAAAATGGATATTGCAAAAGTTATCCTGGGTATTTAAACTCTGTTGTCATGAAAAGAAAGCATTCTCCATTTCTTCAGGAAGCAGAGGGTTCGGCAGGGTCTGTGTAGGAAGCTTCTCAGGAGAGGGTAAAAAGATACCAACACACCATCCCTTTTCCAGTACAAGAAAGAAGAGCAGGAAGCTTGAGAAACAGAAGGAAAGGCTGTGAATGGGAGGCCAAAGGCTGTGGGATAGGAGACAGAATACCAGTGCTGTTTGGGGCTTGGGAAGGTGTGAGGAAGGGAATGGGTTCTAGGGTGCCTCCCAAGGACACTGGTTGTCTGTCCTTGCCCTTTGGGCTGAGGTCCTGCCTGCTGATTCATGTTGAGACTAGTGTCATGAATGATCACCATCTCTGCTTCTCCCATCCAGGCCTGCCTGCCTTGGAAGCCAATGACCCGGTTGGTGAGTGAGGGCCCAAAGAAACTGCCCTGCTCCTGCTCCCACATTTTCTCTCAAAGATTCCACATCCTGCCTTCTAGTTCTGGTTACTATTATTATTTTCTTTCCTGCAGATAAAGACAGTCCCTTCTACTATGGTAAGAGCTGATATCCCTCACCCTCCACCCCTACCCTTGCCTATCCTGGACGTTTTTGCTAGAGGTTGGTGAAGGGTGATGTGGAGCCCAATAAGATGGGGCTAGGACTCGGGATTAGAGTCAACGTGGTCTAACAAAAGAATGAAAGGCCAACATGCAACCACGTCTTTGAAAGAACCTTATTCCAGTAAGGAGGGAAGACACCCTCACATATTTGGGAAGACCTCTGGAAAGGGGGCTGGAGACACTGGGCTGCTGGGTCCCATAGTATCTCACACTAACTTCCTTCCTTCCCCTCACTCTCTTGCCTTCCTTTGCACCCAGCTCCTAGCTGCCCTATAGCCCCCCCAAACAAGTTTCCTCTTCCTCTGCCTGGCACTGTCCTCCAATGTTCCCACATGCCCCTTGATCCTCCCCTGCTGCCGCATCCCCCTCTGCCTCAGCTCAAAAGCCACCTTTCAGAAAAACCCTCCTTGATCATCCTTCGAACTCCTTTCTGTGCTCTTCTGCTTTTTACTTTCTAGCACTTGGTCCACCGGTTATTATATTATTTATCTATTTACTGGCTTGTTTTCCTCCTTGTCGGGAATGTAAGGGCCACTGCACAAGCAGGTGCTCATAAATATTTTTTGAATGAGGGTGTGGGGTGGAGCCAGGGTGGAGCCAAGCAGGCGCCAGTTCACTCTCTGTTTCCCTAGACTGGGAAGGTCTGCAGCTGGGTGGGACTATCTGTGCAGGGCTGCTGTGCATCGTTGGACTCTTGTTTGCCCTGAGTGAGTAGTGGGGCCGGTGGGGTGGGGAATGGGGTGCAGCATGTGGGAACAAGGCTGGTCCAGGGACCTCAGGCTCTTTGCACTGATGTCTCTTCCTCTCACAGGTGGCAAATGCAAATGCAAGCACAATCAAAAGCAGAGGTGAGACACAGCCCTCCTACTGTGTACACCTCAAGCTGAGATTTATTTTGGGGTAAAGTCCTACAACTTGGAGAAAGAGGAAAGTCTCTTGACTGCTCCCTGGGCTTGCAATGGAATTATTCACAGATAATTAACTCTGAAGGGCCCCAAATCAGGGAAAGCTCTGATCCCTGGCATTGTTTAAAATGACAGTGGAAGAATAGCAAGGAGGCATTTGGGGGGCCCCTAGGGAGGGGCCACCAGGAGTCATGGTAAGGGAGAAGAACAGTAGGTCCAAAGATGCTGATCTGATGTGTTCTTTCTTAGCCCCTTACCTGAGAAAGCTGTTCCACTCATCACTCCAGGTGAGACGGGCTTCTTTGAGAGGCTTCCAGGCACTCAGGCAAGGTGGCCATATAATTTGAAAGTGAAAGAATGACATGCTGTATATGAGACAGGACCTCAGCACAACCTTGGGGTTGCTCAAGGCTGAGGGGGATGTCTATGTATTGACTGTGAAGATCTGGACCCCATTCTCTTCTCAGGCTCTGCCAGTACCTGCTGAGCACAGGACCAGCGTCATGGCACTCCCAGCACCAGCTCCCATACTGTTCCCTCCCCATTTGGGGGCCGTTCTCGCCAATGGTGAAATCTGATCAGGAGGCTGTCCAAAATTTATTTCTAAATTAAACTGGTCTCACTCCTCCTGTGGTTTTGTGATCTTCTGTGGACTGGGCAGGGACTCTGACTTCTTGCTCAGGAAAGCCCAGGCCACTCAACAGCTGGGGTGGTGGGGGTGGGGCTTGCACTGTTGATGCTTCCTGTGTCCACACGTCTCCCTGAAGCCCACTCCCAGAATGCTCCCACTTTGAGAACCTCCTAATAATTGATCTCCTGCTCCTCTGCCTCATAAATGCACTCACTGTTCAAGACACCTCAGTGTTATATCAAAGGACCTTAAAATTTCCACAGCTTGCCTAGGGACCCTAGAAGTTCCAGTGAGCCAGGTAACCATGACATTCTGCAACTTGGAATGATCTACAGTGGCTCTCCCTCCACTAAGACCCCACCTCACTCAGTGAACGCTCTCCATTGCTCACAGCCCAGGAAATGCAGCAATTCAATGACTCACTTCAGTAAAACCCTATATAGTGCTCAGACCAACCCATGTAATATCCTGTGAGACATCACTACATTCCAAGAAGCCCACATAGTGCAGTTTAGAACCAAAAACCATCCATGCAAATGTAGGTCTCTATGTCCAAAGTCCACTTATGGAACACCTCGCTTTAAAGGTTCTTGCATGCGTCCTGCACCCTTATCCCTGTTGCCAGCCTCTTCAGCCCAGGACGTATATAACTGGAGTACATTCATCCCAGTCCCTGCTCCTGGCAGAGATCCTGGGGCAGGAGCAGTAGAGGTTGGCCCTGTCTCTGCCGGGCAGTGGCTGACAGTGTGGGTCTAGGTCTGGGGTGATGAGGTTGCCTCAATGCAGCTCTCTAATGGTGGATTGCTCCAGACTCCATTTCTCAGAGCGGTACCAGATCCTCTGGAAAATATGATGTATTTTGGACTTTTGGTCCCCTGACTTGTGGGCTGGGGTCAGGAGGCCAGTGCAAGGGTGTCTGAAGGCTGGGTACCCTGCTTCTTGCTCTGCAGCCCATCTTGGGCCCTAAGGTCTAACAATGAGGTTCTTAAATGTGTTTAAGGCCCTTGAAGCAGAGCATGAGGGAGGTGAGGGGAGGGAGTTCTAAGGCTGGCCCAGACCTGCAGCAGGAATTTCTAAGAACCCAAGTGGGACTCAGGACACCTGGCTAAAAGTACAGCCACTGTTCAAGTTGGTTATGCAGTGTGGCAGGAGCCATGGGATTGGGCAGGTGTGCCAAGCCCATTTTTCACCAGACGATCCTTTAAGGCCCCAGCTTTGAGCCTGATGTCCTCTGAGAAGAGAAGGAGTGTGCTACAGTGGCCGTGTGCATGGGCGACAGAGGATATTGTGATCAGGCCAAGAAGTGACATTTGAGCTAAATCCTCAACCATGAATGGTGAGAAGAGCCAGCCACACAAACATCTTTCCTCATAGAGGGAACAGTGCATACAAACAACATAAGGGGACGTTGGCCATAGTTTTTGAGGATAAGAGGAAAGTCAGTGTAATTGAAACACAGGCAGGTGATGAGATCAGAAGAGATAAGTGTGGCCACTGCAGGGAGAACCACTGCCCCCTGCTGAGCTGGGGCTCAGAGGACCAAGAGCTGCGGAAGCAGGGGGTGGGAGTGAGAATGAAAGCAGGAGGGTAGGGACACAGTCGCAGAGCCCCAGGGGAGGGTGTAGCCAGGACCTGAGGTCCTGGAGCCACCCCCAGGTGGTGGGTGCATGTCTCTTACCCCCTTGGAAACAGAGGACAATGGTGTGAATGGATTGCATATGAGAAAGTAAAAGTGAACTCCGCCTAGGAAAGCAAAGTCTGTGGCCATTTGGAGTGGCAGCACAAACTGATCTTGGCACAGTGCTCCTTTTGAGTGCTGGACAGCCGGTTCTTTGAGAGAAACTTGGGTCCCCATCATCACAGATGGTGACGAGCTCTGCTGTTTGAAATCCTCAGTAACAAGGACACCGTTTCCTGGCCTGGGGACCTAAATCACTTTGACATGAAATGCAGCCGCGCTTCTGGCCCAAACAGCCAGATGTAGGAATGCACTGCACGTCCATCATTATGTGTTCGTCCCCTGTGCACTTAGTGGGGAGACAAGAACACAAGGCCTTGCTTTGCTTTCAGCCTGCCGAGAATAGCGTCATTCGTTTCTCCTGAACAAATGCCACAGTCCCCTCAAGTCCTTATAAGCAAACACTCTGGGATGAGGACCTCACGACTCCCATCCCCCAGCGTGTGCAGCCCACTCATTGCCCAGCTGTTCAGTGAGCCTTTGTCTAATAACAGGCTGGTACCTGGTGGTTTAGGCTGCTTCTACCTGTCCCAGGCCTGGGCTAGGGGCTCATGGAGGGTACCTGGGAACCTGGGTTAATCCTGGGTGGGAGAAGTCAGGGACTGATAGGGGGCAGGAGGGACAATGAAGGATGGAGTGTTAGCCTGTGAAGTTGGCTGAGCCCTGGAGTTGGGTTGCTGATTCTTAAGGGAATCAAGCTCTTTTTCCCTCCCTGGAGGAGGGATCTGGAAAGGTCACCAAAGGATGAGGAGAGTCTCTGCCCAGGCTTCCTACATGTAATTAATCACTGTGCCTCAGAGACCCCTTCCCTGGGCCTATTTCTCCTGGTGGCTTTGGTTACAATTCCCTCCTCTTGTCACCTTTTCCAAATGAGGGGCTGCCCAGGAGAGAACCAGAGAAAGCAAAGGGTAATTTCCACTTAATTTAACACTTCATACGTGAAGGGTACTGTTATAAACATTTCACATATTCTCAATTTTCCCAACATCTGAGATGGGGACTTGGCATTATCCTGATCTCTGTATGAGACCAATCCTCTCAGAGGTTCTCACAGGCCATCTTGCTCCTGAGCCATGTTTCTGAAGGACAGGGCTCCACTGACTTGTACTTATTATCATTATCTGAGATCCCTGTGACTGTGCCTGCTTGGGGACTATATATCCCTCCCCCACTTTTTATTTAAGGAATCTTTTTTTTTTCTGATTGCAAACATATTTCATGTTTATTATAGAAACTAGATTACAGACATCTCATTTAGAAGGTAAATCAATCTCTAACCCAGCACATCACTTATGTGTGTGTGTATAATTTATATATATAATTTATATTTTTAAAATATAATTATATATATAAATTTTTTCCTATAACTCTCTGGAGATTCAGCCAGATTACATAAATTAATAGTTCATTACTTTGTATTGCTGAGTAGTAAGTAGCCTCAGAAAGTACTTTATAAAGGCCTATTAACCTATGAAAAAGTTGTAAGATTTATTCTAAGACTAATGGCTTAAAAACACTGTACTATTTGTTTCCCAGAAGGTACCAGCATCTTACCTTCAATTTGTGTGTCAAATACTTTAAAACCCAAGGCAAGAAGGGCTAACAGCTAACACAAGAGCACATGACTGGGCCATTTGGGTTGACCACTGGTCAAGTCATATGCCACCAGAGAAATATTCTTAAGTCAAGCTCAGATCAACTCTGCTCAAAATACACCAAAGATCCCTACTTACCTTAGAGAAAAATGGCCCACCATCTGACTCCAGGCTCTGTGTCTGACCCTCAAGCATACCAACTTCACCCCTATGCTCTCTCACGAACTCACCCTGCCTCCTTGGTGCTGTCCAAACACTCCACAAGCTAAATTGTTTACAGGGCACTGTACTTCCCTTCCTGATAGACATTGTCCCAATTCTCTAGCACCCCTGCATCAACAATTCCCTTCCTCTTTAGGCCCTTTCAGGCCTCCAGGGCCACTCAACTTCATCACCAACACCAATACTCAAACTTCTGTTTGCTGCTTCTACTTTTTGTACTAATTTGCCCTAATTTGTGCAATATTTATATTTTACTGATTTGTTATGGCCTCCCATCCCTACCAGAATATAATTCAAATTGGTGCCTGCAGAATTATCTGTTTTGGCTCAAAGATTTGGCTGTTCTCAGATTGCCATTTTGAGCTTCTCTTGTTCTAAAATTAATTTTTAAAAAATCTGATTGCATGCTTTCTACCAATCCTGAAAGATGATAAAATAGCACATGGGTCTTGTCATTCTATACCTACAATTTATGTACACAGTATCTGGTACTCTTATCAAAAGTATCCAGGCATAAAAGATAAACTTATACTGGACAACATAAAGAAGATGCAGATATTAGAGTTAGGCCTAGAATTCAGCTGTGATTAGTATGTTCAAGGAATGAGACAACATGTAGAGACTTTTGGAAGAAAATTGAACTTATGTGTGGTGGGTTAAATTGTGTCCTCCAGAAAGGTATGTTCAAGTCCTATCTCCCAGTACCTGAGACTGTGAGCTTATTTGGAAATAGGGTCTTTGCAGATATATCAATTTAAGAAGAGGTGATACTGGATTAGGGTGGGCCCTAATCCAATGACTGGTGTCCTTATAAGAGGAAAATTTGGACACAAGGAGGCCATGTGACAACAGCGATAGAGATTGGAATGATGCAGCTGCAGCCAAGAAATACCAAGAGCTCCCAGTAACCATGGAAAGGCAAGGAAAGATTCTTCAAGACTTCAGAAAGAGAATGTCCCTGCCAACGCCTTAATTTTTACTTCTTGGCTCCAGAACTGAGATTTTATATTATGTAGAAAAATTAAATGGGAATTTTAGAACTAAAAGTTATTAACTGAAGTTAAGAACATAACTGATGTTTAACAAAATTAGACTTAGCTGGAGAAGGGGAAATAGATAATAAGGAATATCAAAATATTAGAAGGAAAATGCATTAAATAAAATTCAAAATTAATGATTAAAAAAAATCTTATAGTAAACTGAAAATTAAATTTCTCCCAATTTAATAAAAGGTATGCAACCAAAAAATAATCAGTGTTTTAATGGAAAAATAGTGAAAGCTCTCTCAGAGATTGGAATAAGATACTCTTTGACCCCAATTTTGTTCAGCATTTTTTCTTTAGCGTCACATTTTCTAATAAAAAAATTAAGAGCATCAACAAGAATGAAGTACCTAATGATTAAAAATAGATAACTGTCACTATTTGCAAATGGCATGATTTTGTAGGTAAAAAACCCAAAGGATTCACATTTAAATTAGTTATAGATAAATGAATTCAGCAGGGCCACAAAGTCCAATATGAAAATCCGTACTATATATTTTTTAATCCTGGTATTTCTAATCCCAGCAACAAATTCTCAGCAAATAAAAGACACCATTTAAAATATTACAAAATACTTAGAAATAAATCTGATGAAATATGTGTATGAATTTTTACATGAAACCTGAAAAGTGAGATGCTTTAAAAGAAACTTTGACTTGATGCATCTGCTACCATATAGAGCATGAGTATGGTCTTAAGTGCAGAGAGGGCTCAAGAGCTACTTTTTGAACAGTAAATAGTTCCCTGCTTCAGAAAATATGCACTGATTCATAACATTCAAGGTCTGTGACTGTTGATACTTGTCAGAGACACCACACAAAACCATTTATGAAGATACCTTGAGGGTGCTGCTGTTCTTTGCAGCAGATGGCAGGGCACCTTTCAGAACCTCTGAAGCCTCTGGTCACCTGATAATTTGAGTAGGAGCAGTATTTTTAAGTGTAAAATAAACTTTCTCCCAAATTCAAAATGTCCTACCAAAAATTATGCCTTTCTTGGTGATGCATAATCTTGACCCTGACAGTGAAGGAAATGTCCCAGTTCTGTCCAAGGCTAGAAGCTGGCAAACATTTCCTGTAAAGGTTCAGGTAGTAAATATGTCAGGGTAATTTACATTTTGTGTGCCATGTGGTCTGATGAAATTACTCATATGCTAACAGATCAGCCATAGACAAGACATAAATAAATGGGCATGGTTGTGTGCCAGCAAAACATTATTTACAAAACCAGGCAGATTTGGCCCACAAACCATAGTTTGCTGATACCTGCCCAACTATTAGACCTTAAAAATTTCTCTGATGTGGCAGAGCCTTGAATTTTTCCACTATCACACACACCTTCCTAGGGCATCCAGAATACTTGCTTTCTCCTTTTCCAAGTCCCATGCACATGTCATTAATATAGTGGATTATGGTGAGGTGATCAATGAATGCCTCTTCAGCTACTACTGTAACAGAAAGCAGGAATTACTACAGCCCTGGAGAAAGACAGGAAATGTGTCCTGATGGCCACGTTATGAGATGGTAAAATGTTTCATTTCCTGCTTGATGCTGACTGAAGAGAACATAGTCAATAGGTCAAAGGCTTCCCAAGTGCCAGAGGCTTGTTGATCTATACTGAAAATACATTAAACACTGGGCTGTGATTGTGGCAACTACTTGATTAAATTCTTGGTCACCTATTATCATCTGCCAGAATCTGTTTACTGGGACTAGACAGACTAAAAGGGCCTATGCTTGTCTTTTTCAAGTCTTTGAGCACAGCCATAACCTTAGACATTGCACACACTTTACAGCACCTCTTAGTCAGTCTTGGATGGAGAAAGCCCTTAAGAGGTTCCTTTTGGCCTTTCCCACTTTATGGCTCTCAACTGCCTAGGGTAATCCTTCCCACTATTAGGGAGATAATCTGAGGGGTCTGCAAACTGGTTTGATCCATGGTGAGATGAGCATGACCCAGGAATCCATTTGTCATCTGGCCTATGTTCCCACTTTTAACAGAAGGGCCATGATGGCACTTTGGAGCCCCTGATATCATTATCAACTCAGACCCTATATCCAACAGAAGACTTGGGTCATTTCCTTCGCATCCTGAGATTTACAGACTCTTATGTACAATTTGTTGCAATGCTGCCAGGCCCTTCCCTCACTTTAATTGGTCTCTGGATCTGAGACCTGTCTATTCTGGAAATAACTAGAATTAAGACCTTTGATTTTCAATCAGCTTTCTGGTCATGTGGTCTCTGGACCAGAGGTCTATTAGCCTTTGCCACAGATCAAAACCAGATGGGTCATGGCCCCTCACTGCCTTTTGAGCTTTGCTGCCTATTATGTCAGTTATGCTGACCTCACATTTGATCATTGCCCCTACCTGGTCTCTGATCTGGAATCTTGTTATCCTCATTTTCTCCTACCACCAAACCCAAGAGCCTCTATTAAGCCTCTGAAAATGCTGGTACACCTCACTAGCACATTCCTTGTCAATTTAAAGTGTCCTTAGGCTCCCCTTCCAGAGAACATTTTTTTCTTCCTGTACTGGGGACTCTCCTGTGCTGTGCTAAGTCCTGATAGCAGTTTTTTGCAACAGGAGAAAGGCCAGCAAACTTTACAAGATTAAGTATTTTAGATTTTGCAGGCAGGCTGAGGCAAATTTTGAAATCTTCACATTGACAAAACTCAAAATAAGTACAATATTCTGTACTACAGATAAAATATTTTGGTGGGCGTATTTCTTAAATAGAGTTTCCTGTCATCAGTGACTCAGTGGGTCATGGAAAAACAGGCAGCAAGCTGATTTCAATCTAACCTGTAAATGGACTTGGAGATGGCATACAGGGTCAAAAATCAGCTTACAAATCACCTTAGGTGAGACCTCTGAATAGTCTTTTTTTTCTAGTAAGAGAGGGCCACCTAGCACATTTCCCAAGATTTTCCATCCCATTCCATTCCATTCTAGACCCTAAGCTTAGCAAAGGTTTAGAGTGCATATGTACTTCAAATTTACCGCCCTATCAAATCTTGAAATTTCATGGCATCCTAGTCTGTCATAAAAGGTTTCTTCCAATGCCCAGGTGCAACACCTGGGCTACTCTGGGTCTTCCTTACAGCCTAGACCTTTGCTTCCTTATGGCAAATGCCTGAAACAAGTGGGCAAGCCTATGGAATGAGCAAATCCTGTAAACATTGCCTTTAACACATATTATGGTCTCTGCCTCCCTAGAATTTCTCATTCTACCCAGTCTTCTCCAGAGATTCATAGTTCCACCTGTGTCCTAGTGATTATGGCATTCCTGGGTAGGTCAAGAAAGGTTGGAACAAGACAACCTAGACTTTTAAAATATAAAACCTTGGGGACCTAACCAACTGAAGATACCAGATTATGATTTTTAAACTGGCTAAATTTGGGTACGTGAGCTACATTCTATGGCTATTAAAGACAAATAATAAAATCGGGAAAATCACCAACAGCAGCTTAGCTATCAAAGTTTTTCTTTTTAAAATAAACTCCGTTCACATTTTAGTCTTAATGGTTTTATTTAGTGCATGTCATAAAGTAAAAAGCGATGGTAATGAGCCACTTGCGTAAGTGCCTGGAATTCGGACACTACTTTCCACTGCTAGGCAGATGACAATTTTCTAACAATTTGGGAACAGGTCTCAAAACTTGAGATTATGTGTATCCTGCAATAACCTGTAATTGCTAACCCAGGAGTGAACCCTATATAACCATTAGGTACGAAAAAAAGAACATTAAATCAGCACATTTTGTATTTAAAAATCTGAAACATAACTCACAAAGCATGTGGCACTCAAAACTAAGGATTTCTAGCTATGAAAAATGGATGTGGCAACCATAATAAAGGGACCAGGACATTATAAATAGCTGAAGAACAGATGTTTCTTGTTACCATTTCCACCACACATATATACTTAATGCTTTTAATGTTGGGACTTCCTTGTAAAAATATAAGAAAAATCAGATTTCATGTACTAAATTATTTTGAAATTTATGCTGAAATAATATTAAAATGAATTCTCTTCCACCATCCAGTCATTCTATGTTTTGGTGAGTATATAGTCTATGCCAGTCATTGTGAAAAAGTCTTTATTTTAAGAAAAAAATTTAGTTAACAAAAAATTTTTAACAAATTTCACTTAGCAAAATACACCCAAAAGGAAATCACAGTACAAAGAAAGTATTAAGTCAAGGCCTCACCAATTCCTACAGTATTAGTAATGTGTCTCAATTTTCAAAACTAACTTTTAAAAAGGTTAAACTTAGCCTAAAGGATTTTAAATGAAAAAAAAAAATAGAATGAACAAACATGAGAAATGTTCCTCTTTGAATTAGGGATCTAGCACCTTGAGTTTTCCAAAAAGCACATCTCCCCAATGTGTTCATGGTGATATGGTGTCAAAGATCCACATCTGATGTACTTAAAACTACTTTAACTCAAATAACATCACTCTTAAGTACACTACCAAAATATTGCGAAAAGCTGAAAATAGTTTTAGATTACTCAACATCACATGCTAGAAGAAAAGTTTGCATGAGAAAACACTGAAGAGGTAATTTTTTAATCCAGATTTCACAAACTCATGGTGCAAAATGGGTCCCACAGCTTCTTCTAGAGTAATAACTGCTTTTCACTGCTTGTTGGCTGCCTGTGATAATTTGAAACTCAAATGCCCCTACAAAAAAACTAGTCATATCCAGCCATGCTGTTCTGGCCACTGTAGCTAGCCCCATAACAACCACTCACAGACTGGCTCTCTAGGCCACTGTAAGTGGACTGAGCTGACACTCCCATTCCTTGCATCATCTGGCTGCTATATGCCCCGTTGCTAGCCCCTGTTGTGGAATTCAAGAAAAGTTCTATGTATCTGTGTTGCATGTTGGCCCTGTCTTTGGACATAGCTGCCACAGCTTCTTCGTGAGTGGCAAACTCAACATCAGCTTCACCCGTCACTCTTCCATCCGGGCCAATCTCAATATGGACTCTCACAGGGTTAAGTGGAGAGAAGAAGTTGTAAATGTCGTTCTCTGTGGCTTTGTATGGCAGCCCCCTCATGTGGACACAATGTCCAGTGGTGCTCTGGACAGTGAACTCTCCATCTCCATATCTGTGATCATACATCCCTGAGAGACAGTAGCTGAGGTCTCTCCCAAACAGGTCGGTGGTAAAGCCGTATCCATCACTGAGGCCGCTGTACTCCTCATAGCCCCCATAGCCTGCACTGTAAGCACCAGACCTCATCCTCTCCAGGCCTGCCTGCTTGACAATGCCAATATACCTCCTGGCTGTGCCAGGGCGGTCATAAGGCCCTGGCCGCTGTACAGACATGAATTTCAGAGGGGGATCCGAGTATGACCTAACTTCTTCCTGACTGCTCTTGAACACTTCAATATACCTGTGCCCTATCCTCTCCTTGTGCTTCCCTAGAGCCTTCTCAGCTAACTCTTGTGAGGCAAACTGCACAAAGGCTTCCCCTGTAATCTTGCCCTCAGGGTCCACAGGTAATGTGATCCCGTTTGGCACAATTTCCAACCCTGAGAAGAACTGAACGATTTCTTCCTTGGTGCATCCAAATGGGAGTCCTCGAAGCCGCACGAAGCCATCATTGGCAGTGTCAGCACTGTTTGGACCGCTGTGCTTCAACACCCAATCCATTTCGGTTCTATGGGATTTGAACACCTCAATATACCGGTGTCCCATGCTTTCCCTGTCTTTTTTAAGGGCCATTTTTACATCATCTTCTGATTCAAGTTCAACAAAAGCCTCACCACTCTGCCTGCCTTCTCTAGTGTAGATGAAATGAATGCCTGTGGCCCCATCATGAATTATGCAGCCGGAGAGGAAATTCTGCACGTCCTCAACAGAGCAGGACCAGGGCAGGCCACGGAGCTTGACCACAAAGCCTTCACCTCCCTCGGGACCCAGCATCATGGACACTTGACAGGGCAGACTTCAAACGAGTTGAGGTGCCGCTTTTTGAGCTGAAAAGAAAGCAAAAACTACATAACTTCCCCTTTAATGTGTTAACAATATGCAGTAAATAGTATGCTCCATTTCATAGATGAGATGGGTAAGTGAAGCTGAAATACACCATATACATTTGAGATGAGATTCAATCCCAAGTTTCTCCAAAAATGTACATATTATCCATAGACTAAAACAAACAAAAACACAAAACAAATGGGGAGGGGTGTCTTAAATAGAATGAAGGGTAAAATTTGAAGACCAAATAGTCATCTGGAAGTTTCAACCAATGTCAACATCTATAAATTTTAATGGTCAAATTTTAAGTTCTAGAAGTGAAGAGAATGAATTGAGGCAACATTCATAAATAATAAGAGAACTCAGAATTGGAGGGAAAAAAATGAGATGTATTATTGCATTGTTGAAGTCAAGAGGACAGGTATAATTTGGTGCCTTGAACGTAGAGGAATCTTAAAATCAGGTTAGAGTGAGGGCATTTTCTTGTTATCTGTTTACTCCAGAATTTGTCATGATGAAATCTGGTAGTTCACTCAGAAACAATTTGTATGCACCTTCTTCTTCACTGTTATGCGCCCAGTAAAAAGGACCTTGAAAGATTCCAAGTATCTGACTTTTCCCAGGCTATACTGAGTGGCTCAGCAGAACACAGTAGGGGCAAAACGGTTCACATTTTGGACCAGGCAGTTCTCTGTTGTGGGGGCAGGCCCATGCATTGTAGGATGTTGGGGAGCACTAACCCACTATATGCCAGTAGAACTCCCTTCCACTCTGGTGACAAGCGAAAATGTCTCCAGATACTCCACGGGGTGGATGGGGGTGTGGGGGGTGTGTGTAAAACTGCCCACCCCCAAGAGTTTGGAAATGACTAAGTGTGGAAAATCAGGATCCCCAATCTTAAAGTGGGCCTTCAATACTGCCCAAAGTTTCACAACCCCCAACTCTCCTGAAGCCTTTAGATGCCTGTTCTAATGTCATATTCTAATCTCCCCTCACTTCTGTTCATTTACTTAAAACAGAAATAGAGACTGCATGAGGGAAATGCCAAAAAGCCTACAAATTTTATAAATAAGGAGTTGCTTCTCTTTATACCTGAAATCATTATCTACAACTGTGGTCTGATCCCAACTCTCTGCAACCTCAAGAAATTATCACACTAACACCATAATCTCCTTACCAATTATTTCTAACTTTGCCTCCAGCTCCTTGCCAATTTGCTTTCCCTTTTAGTAAAGTCTCAAAAGGCCTCTAATCACCTCCATGCACCCACCATTAAAAGTGCATGATCTCACTCTGCCAAAGACGTCCATAGCAGAAAAGAGAACAAGTATTTTCTTACCTTCATCTTATTTGTTCCCACATAATTTAACCACTTCCTTTGGAAAATCCTTCTCCCCTTGGCTCCTATGACAGACCTGTTTCCTGTTTTCCCATTAATTCCTAGATACTCCTCTCGGCCTCATCTTATAAATCTTTTCTCTACATTCCTAACTGTAGGGCATCACCGGGCTTGAGCCCAGTTCCTTTTAGAAAAGGCAGCCTCACCTGATCCCTGATCACCACGACCAGCTGGGCTGAGGACATCCTAGTCTCCAGCCTTGGGCTCCCTGAGGCCCAGACTGGTATAGAGAACTCTACTCCATAGCTCCTAAGTACCATAAATGAACGAAGCATTTTTCTCTGAAATTTCTCATAGCATCCAGGTTGCAGCATAAATGACCTTACCTATTATCAAGAGGCTCCAGAAGGAAAATGAAGCATTGAACAACTTCTCTTTAAGCCTCAAATCCAATAAATTCACCTCTCAGATGATATCATGCTCCACCTTAACTCAGTAACTAAACCCTATTCTGTAACTCTTGACTTTGACAAGTAATAAAAGCTTCTTACAGCTCTATACTCACTCCCGGCACATTGCATGGCAAAGTATGAGCTCAACAATTTCTTCCTTTGCAATATGAATGATCAAATTGTCATTTTATTTTTCCTGCTTAACTCTCATATTCCCATTTCCCACACCAACAGCCCATTCCAGGATGCTTGGATCTGGTTCTTAAACTTCTCCAAGCATAATGGTTAGCCCTTACTGCAACCCAATCTGAAGTTCAGCCTGAAATGTACCAGGCTTTCTGCTCTTGGATTTGACATGCGTGTTAATTTTCTCTCCAAATATATTCACCAAACTTTATGTCCAGCTAAATCCTACTAATCATTAAGGTCCCCTTAGCTCGAATGTGCCACCAATCTAAAAGTTCTTCAACAAAATCTTATGAATCCTCTGCTCCCATAGCATTCTTGCTGTGGTTTGTTTAAAGTGTCATCAAAATTACACTGAAAGCCTACAAGGACAGACAGTCCTTTTCCTTTGGGTCAATGTTGCCCCACCCCCCAGCACAGCAGGCCAAAGATTAGCAAAGGATTAACTGATCGCCAAGGGGGGAAGGGGGCAGTCAACACCTCCTTCTAGAATATGGTAGTCTAGTTAAGCTGAATAACACATGCAGAAAGCATAAAGACATTTTATATAAGAATTATGTAATAAACAAAAAATTTAAAATTTCTCCTACAGTACAGATTATATTTTGTTTCAGAAAATCTTTCAAAAACGAAGTGATTTCTTTGACGGTAAGGTGAAGAGAGCATTATTTCCAAAACATGTCTACATTTAAACATTTAATGCTTTTACTGTAAATTTCTAATGAAAACTCCTGTGACTTTTCTTATTCTTCTAAACTTTAATGAAATTCAAACTTAATTTTTGGTAGTAACATAATGCAACATCCTCACTTTTGTTCTCAGAATTCTCTACATTTACATTCTTTACACTTACACTACTACTTTGAACATTAAAACTCAGAATAGTGCTGTGCAGTTCTGCTAAATGCTAAAGCTAGCAACAAAAAATTTTTTACTTCACATTTCTAAAACTTTCAGCCTGAATATAATTCAAATACAAACTAAGAAATTAATTTTTTTTAAATAATAGCTCACCTTAAAGAACAAGGTGGGATGCCAATAGTCGGAGTCACTTCTAGCAGATACGAATTATCCTAAAAAAGAGTAACAATGGCCATCTTGTCTTAGTGCCCAAGCACTCACCAGAGTGACCCGGAGGTGGCAGTCCCTCGGCTGGACTGGTGGGCACCCAGAAAGCAGGGCTGGGGACACCTGGCCCACCCCCAAGCATTTAAAAGGTTTACTTTATAGGGTAATACAGAGTGTATAATGGCAGGAAAACTCTCACTTCCCCTGATGAGACTTTCCTGAGTCTCTACACAGAAAACTAACCTCAGTAAGAAAATTTAAATACCAAAAGCAGATGAGGTTCTGTCAGGGTGGGGCAAGACCAGAGGTGCCCCAGGAATGGGAGGCCAGGGACACCCGCGGGTCAACTAGTGTGAGACCCGATCTGTACTGGGAGGGAGGGAGCCCGGCGAAAGGTTTGCTAGAAATATTTCAACAAGATTTACAATTTACAATAATCCCTGAACGGCGGGGGCGGGTGTGGGGGGTGGGAGGATAAGGATAAAGCCGCCCTCAAAGACCTAGACTATGTACTGAAATCCAAGGAATACGTCTGAAATCTAAACTGTCTCCTCAGTTTTGGAAACAAGGACCTGGGAAACTCAAATTAATTTCGCTGAGATTATTGCCTTGAAGATAGTATTTGCCTTGTGTTACTAGTGTCCTGAAATTATGACAGATACTGGGGGGAGGGGGAGGAATCCTGTATAAATGTGAAATATTTAGTATAAAATGGTAATTCGAGCTGGGGCCAAAACTGCATTTTTAACAGGCTGTCTGGACTCCTGCGAGGCTCTTGCGAATGTACTCCTCATCACTCTACTGGTTAGACGGGATTTAGTTCGGTTTCAGGTAGATCCAATCACGATAAGCTGGGTGCGCCTCCGCGGGGTAGAGCTGATTAGGTTCATCTAAGCAGTAAACAGGGCAGATTAAACTGCACCTCCCATCTTCTAGAAGGTTCGGGGACCAAGAAATCGGTGGGCTTTCCCCTCCTTCACAGCCGTGTTGCAGTGAGAGGCAAGGGCGTTTTTGCCAGTAGTAAATTAATTTTAACCTACAGTTGGCAGCATATACAATCCAGATTGGCCCGGACATCTTAATTACTCAAAAAGTTCTACTCCTAAATCTCAGCCCACGGGAGACGCCGCCTCGGGGTCACGCGGTTGACTTTTTGCTCTGAGACTTACCGCTGAAGGGAGCAGGGCCGATTTATATCTTCATCAAACGACCGCGGTTTACAGCAAAAAGGCTCCAACTCCACCCGACGCTTAAAAACGCAGAGGGCTCCGTGGGAAGTCCAGGTGCATCTCCTGTTAACCTGAAATTGAAACTGCCTGGTTGTACGTAGGTACACGCTCGCGAGGCTGAAGCGCAGCCAGCCACCAGGGGCGCGTCGGAGCGATTTCGGATGGAAGGGAAGCCACGGTCTCAAACGCCGAGCTCCTGGGACTAACGGTGCCCGGACAAGAGGCAGGAGGAGTTCGCCTAACCTCCAGCTGGCGCCCCGACAGTCTCCGTGGGCCCAGAGGGCAGTGAGGCCGGGCCCTTGAGCGCCCCATCCAGAACCTGGGCTGAGTCAGCCGGCGCTTCCGGGGCGGGGCGAACTACGAGGGGGAGGGAAGGCGGGAGAGCCTCCCTAACCGCGGGCGGGGGGGGAGGGGAGGATGGGGGCAGGGAAGAGGACGGAGTTAAAGGTTCCCCTCCTGGCGGTGGGAGGGGAGCCCCCGTGTCTGGGGGCGTAAGGGAAATACTGTAAGAACTGTTCTCCGGCAAGGCACGAAGTGGCTAAGAGTTCTCAGGCCGGGCTTCCCGGAGCCACGGGGGAAGGGGCGGAGCTCCCAATCAAGGGGGGCTTCCAAGGGAGGCCGGGAACAGTTCCCGGGACGTGGGGGGGGGGGGGGGTCCTGCAGGCCGGAGATACTTCCTGTGGCGGGGAGGAAGGAGATTTCCGGGACAGCGGAGGGAAAGAGTGCGGAGGGGATGTTGTGGGGAAAAGCTTCCCCACGGACAGGCGTAGGGGGTGGCGGGTGGGGGTCGTCCGCCTGCGGCAGCTCACCACGACAGGTCCGGAGTCCGTAAGGCCGGCGCACAAGGCTGCGTCCCGGAGGCAGAGGCCGCGTGACTGAGAGGGCGGCGAGCCGGACGTAGGTCACGGGGTGTAAAGGAGGAAGTGCCACTGACGGGCCCGCCAAGATGTCACCAATGGAAACGCGTCCTGCAGGTGCGGCCCGCGGCGTCGACCGAGGCAGGAAGTGGGGGGAGGAGAGAAGAAAAGCAACGGGGAAGACCGTTCTGAGAGAGTTCTCAGTAAAGGTGCTAGGATGGGGAAAAGTCCAACGTGCCAGCGGGGGAGGAGGTAGGATGGGAGGGCTGGCAAGGCTTACGTGGAAGGAGAAAGCGTAAAAAAAATATCCCAAAAAGAACAAACAAAAAACCAAACATCTCTGCAGGTAGGAAGAATTTAGAATAGAAACTGGTGGATATACAATACCTTGTTTTTGTAGATCTGACCACAGACTCAATAGTTTGCATAATTAGTAAAAGACTGATTTTAAAACATGCAGTTCTTAAACCTAACAAGCAATTAGAGTTTATAAACCTTTAAATCCTAATTCAAATGAACAAACGAAAACGATTACAAGGCAACTGCAGTAATGTGAACAGAATGAATTTTAGTTGTAATTATGTTGCTGGGGTTTGATAACTGAAAAGTTAAATTTAAAAAAAATCTTTAAAAGTCATTTAGAAACTGATGTCTAGAATAAGTTTCTAAATATCTGGAGGGAGAGGGAGCACAGGTGAAACAGCATGTGTCATGATTTAGTAACTGAAGCTACCCGGAGTTTCACTATACTTTTATCTCTATGTTAAAAATTATTTTTAAAAGAAAAACAGCTTGAAGAATCTACTTAGTAGAAATAACTACTAAATTATAGGATTAACAGGGAAGGAGGAAGGTACTTAGAATATGGTGATGCAGTTTGCAAAGTAAGGCTGTCGGAAACTACAAAGACATGGGCCAGCCCTTCAATAAATTAACTGCAATGGAAAAAACCAAGGGGGCATTTATTAAATAAAAGAAATTTTAAGAGTTTTATCAAGGATTCACAATGCATGGGGATAGATATACTGGATCTTAATTCAAACAAACTGGTAAACATGAGAGTTTTGCATTACTAACTAGAAATTTGTTATTAAGGTATTATATTTATTTTAGATGACAGAATTGTGGTTATGTTTAAAAATAAGGAATTAATTTTTAGAAATGCATTTTGAAGTATCTGTGGATGAAATGGTGTGATGGCTAGGATTTGCTTCAAAAGTAGATGGGAGATGTAGAGAAAAACTGCCCATAACTGGTAATTGTTGAAGCTGGGAAATAGGATTCAAAATCTGATCATCCCTCAGAAAGTGAGAAACATAAGCTCATACAAGCTCAAGAAAAGTAAAACAATACTCTGAGAAAAAAATCCACAAATTTGGCTTGTTTTTGGAAATTTCTCAACAGAAATGGGTGCCCCGATTGCTTCATAAGCATTTATTTAGCTTCTTAAAATCCTCTTTCTAATACTTTCTTGGTAATATGACTGGCATATATTTTCTCACTTATTTTATTTGAATGTATTTGTTGCGTTTAAGTAGTTTTACATGAGCCTTTCTGGCTTATCTGCTTGGTGACACTAGCAAGGTGAATGTTAATAATTGATCAGTCATGATAATGGCTTCTGCCTGTTAAGGAACAACATGTACAGAAGACACGGGGCAGCATGCTGTGTTGAGACAAAAGGCACCTGAAAACACTTGCAGCCAGGACTGAGTGCAACAGAGGAGGGAAGAGGATGATCCTCCACAGCCTTGAAGGCCTGCGTTGTATTTTGGACGTTATTCGAAGACCAACGGGAAGTCATAATTTTTTCAAAATGTATTCTGAGTTCTGCTTTTCAACAGAACAGTGTTAACTGCTATCTGGAAAATGAATTAGATAAATTTAGGCAGAATTGATGGTACTCTGCAACAGAAACACTGGTGTAAACTGAAGTGAATGAAAGGATTTGAGTGCAGTAGGTAACATTAACCAAACTTAGAGCCATTCATTAACCAAGATACATTGTGCACTTAAAAGATGCAGGCACTGTGCTAGGTCCATAGAACAATGAACTAAGAAACCAATAAATAATTCAATGTCTGATGACAAATTCTTAAATGACCAAAAACTAGAAAAAGGTGATTAATTTAACATCAGGGTTCTAAGGGTTCAAAACAGACTTAGAAGCAATGAAGAGGTATGACTGAAACACTCCTCCACCACAATAGCTGTTTCAAAGATCATATTCTTTTTTCCCATTATATATTTCCCTACTTATTCTCCTGGATACTTGTTCAAATTCTTTGTTTTTAAAATAAAACCCTTTGCCAGGATATGTTTTGGTGTTGGCTGTTTTGTGTAAGTACTTTTACTTCGTGGTAAATCCTTTTAATCTTTATATTCAGTTCTTATTAAATCTACAAGAGAATTTTAGGTATAATTTCTGCTGCTTATGTCTGTTTTCCACTTGAGCAGATAATCCTGGGGAAGAAGCAAGTCCCTGTCATGGACAGTATGTGTGCAGAACCCAGACCCCTATTATGTTTTCCTGCTCCACTAGAAATTATATCGGAAACTTCAAGTCTGTTAAAATCCAGCAATTTTATAAAGCCCCAGTTTAGTAGCTTTTAAACATTTCTTGCTGTCAGGGACTCACTTGAAAATATGGTGCAGGCCTAGTTCAATTAAAAAAAAAACACAAAACTAACACCCACACATGCCATTGCACACCTGAATGTTCAGGGGGTTCATGCATCTGAAATGTGATCTAATTTGATCTAATCTGCACAATATGCCAAGTTCAATGCACAAAATCACCTGAGAAGCGGTAGATGGATCATTAAATACATTAACATTTTAAGTGTTTATTGCTATTACAACACTTTTATCCATCATAGAAGACACTGTCATGATCTGTAAGCAAGAGAAAAGCTGTTTAACTATTAGGCCCTTTATTTACTGTAGCTACGTCTGGGGTAGCAATATACTGGTTTTCCTCAGAGAAAAAAATACATGTATCAGGTGAGGTCTTTAGAACCACTGCTAAAGATAACACTTCTCCGTTGAGGGAAAAATTTAATCACCTGTATTAATTGGTAGTGCTCTCCCCATAGCAGGAAACATGATTCTAGCCTCGCTAAGAAATAAATGGGTGTGTGCTGGAGGTGAGATTCTAGTAAAGAAACTACAATTGCTAAGAGGACAAGTCTCCCTACCAAATTTGTTGTAGCTCTCTCCTCTGAAGCAAGCAGCTCCTGAGTGGGCAAGCAGTCAGATTCTGGAGTTTATGGTCTCCAGGGAGATCTTTGCAGTACATGCCCACGGACCCCTCAAGAAGGTGTCCCTCAGAGGGCCTAGAGCATCCTGGGGCTCTGTGGAGAGCTGATGATACCTTGTCAGGTCCCATGCAGCTGCTGCAAGAGTGGAGAATGTTGTAGCACCTTGTGCTCAGTGTTTGCTGCTCAGGGACCACAGCACATAGTCCTGGGGGATAGGAGCCATAAGGAGGAAAGGAATATGACAATGTACTTAAGAAGGGCTCCAGCACCCAGAATGAATACCACACATCAGACAGCAGCTTAGAACAGCAGTTTTCAGAGAAAGAGTAGTAGTGCTGGACAAAAATTGTAACTTTTAACAAAAAAAAACAAAACAAAAAAACAAAATAGCACTTTCAGATTCTCAATTAGAAACTTAAACTTTCTCATACTAAAAATAGAGTTTCAAATTTATAAAGTTAGTAATGAATTGAAAGGATAATGGCCTGGAAAACCAAGTTGAAAAAAATATCTCAAAGATAAAAAAAAAAAAACGAAACAGGAAAAAGATATGAAATTTGGAGTACATAAGATATAACAGCAAACAGGAGAAATAACATGTAAATAACAAAAATTCCAAGCCCTCAAGAGGGAACCAGCCCTGCTGACACTTTGATCTAGGGGTTCTAGACTCCAAAACTGCGAGAGAATATATCTATTTCTGTTTAAGCCATCCAACCTGTAGTATTTTGTTTATGGCAGCCCTAGCAAACTAATATACTGATATTAAAACCAAACAGATCACAAGAAAAGGTTAACTACAAAGACCCTTTATAACTATAGAGGCAAGATTCCTCAACAAAATACTAACGAAATCTAGCAACATATAATAAAAAGGACTATACACCACAACCAAGTGGAATTTTTCCCAGAAATGCTTCAACATGATCCAGAATTAGGTAGTGGTGGATTGTTTTTACAATTTTGTGACTGTACTAAAAACCTCTGAATTGAACCTTTTAAAAAATGAAAAAAATATTTGTCATTCATGCTATAGTTCTATTGGACAGCACTATTCTACCAAATATTATGTGAAGCAGAACAGAAACCTCAATTAAGGAAGATGAAGAATGAAAATGGCAATGATGGTCTTTTCTGCAATGTAAATTCAGACTTATAAGGAAAAATAGGAATTTGTAATATTCATACTAGGTGACAATTTTTGAAAAAGAGATACAGTATCAAGAGAAACCCTGATAAAAGGAGTTTAAAAATTTTCACTCTAATCTGTCATCCTCCCCTCAATTATCACTTTTTATTTCCTGTTTAAGAGAAATTTTCCTAGCACAAGGTCACGTGGATTTTTAGCTTATATAAGCTCTATCGTTTGCATCTGCATTTTTACTTTGGATCTACAATCAACCTAAAAATGATTTTCCATTTCCAAGAGTTTTAGAATTAGTTTATCAAGTTTCACAGGCTAATTTCACTCATAACTCAGGGGGAAAACCCTAAATAAATATTAGCCAAATTAGCCACATCTAACAATATACAAAGTAATAATATATCATGACCAAGTTGGGTTTATTCCATGAATGCAATCGTAATTCATCATTTAAAAGTTAATTATCACTGCAATTTGTCACAATGACAATGAAGGCAAAATATAAGTGAACTAAGAATTTTTCATGTTTTATGAGAAATGCTAACAAAAATCCTAAATAATAGAAAATTAGATTAATTCCTCTATAAACCGAGAGCAAAGACTTCTTGACCATGACCCAAATGCAAGAACACAGTAAAATACTGGAAATTTTGATTACATTAAAAACCAAGCCTCTTATACATGCTAAAAATGATATAAGCTAAGCAAAAATACAAATGATAAAATGGGAAAGATATCTGTAATTTATTTCCTATGTTATTAATAAAAAGCTTTTAAAGAGAAAATGTCCAAGAATTCAAACAAACAATAAAGGCTAGAGGTATGGACAAGCTGACAGAAAAAAATATATGCCTTTAAAAATGAAAAGATACTCAACCTCACTTATGTAAAATAAACTAACATTTAAAAAATTTTAATGAAAAAACACTTCAAAATGCCTATCATTGTCAAAAATACAGAAGTTTGCAAACACACTGCCTTGGCAAAGCTGTAGATAAAAAACGGGAACTCTCAAATACTGTTTGTGGAAATAATAAACTATATGGTTCTAATTATATAATGGAAAAAGAGAAAAGACTCCTGTAAACAATATTCTCTGCACTATTTCCCATAGGAAAAGATTAGAAACAGCCCAATTGCCTATTGCTATAGGTCTGGTCAAATAAACTTTGGTGGATCCACTTAATGAAATTTTAATATCTTAAACCAATGAAGCCAGGAACCAATATGGGCTCCCACTGGCCAAAAAGTGTATCATTTGAGAACTAAAGAGATTAAAACACATCCTATACGTTAAAATCCATGACTCCATAACATACCAGTAAACTGTCTTTGGCACACGGTAGGGATTCAGTTTATTATGCTGAGTATTGATAAACATAAGGAAGGAAACAACCTGCCTTTTATAAAGTACATCTTAGAACAATGAAATACCAAATTTCCTAGGTATTCCCCTGCTAATAAATGAGAAGGAATATTTAAAATGCATAGACTATTTTGGAAATTATTAGCAAAACAATGGGTCTAGGGAATGATCAAAAGCTGCTAACATCACAAAGAGATAATCTAAACAATCAATATGTGCCCTCTGGCAGGAGCATACAGTACTTCAAATAATAATTCCCTTAAAAAATCTCTGGAAGCAGAACAGCCTCTAGCAGTAACTACCATTTTATAGGAGATGCAGAGTACAGATTCAAACACACCACTGGAGGAATGCAATCAAAAAAATGCCAGAAAGTGAGGAAGGAACTCTACATGACACACAACCTGATTTGTTCAACAAAGAATCTTTTAAGAACGGTGAACCTCTAGATCATCACTAATAAGGTAACCACTTGTCACACTCGAAATGTGGCTGGTACAAATTGAGATGTGCTGTAAATATAAAGTACACACTAGGTTTTGAAACCTTAGTTTGGGGTGAAAAAAAGCAAAATATAATTTAAAAATTTACATGATGAATATTGGGATATATTAAACTAAATTATTAAAGTGAATCACATCTGGTATTTACTATTAGAAATGCAAAATTACGTATGTGGCTTCCATTTTATTTCTCTTGAACAGCACTGATCTGGATTAAAACATAATTTAAGAAATACAATCTACCAAATATAAGGTGGCAACAGCTGTATAAACATTTATTAAACAATCGGATATACTAGAACACTGGGTATTTGTTGATATCAAAGAATTATTTCTTTAGAAGTGCAATGGCATTGTGGTTATACGTTAAAGGTCCTTAGAAATACAAGCTGCAATATTTAAGGACAAAAATCTTATTATGTCTGGGATGTGCTGTAAGATAAGTCAGGCTCGTCTTAGCTGAATCTGGTTCTCCCTCCGCCCTGCCTTTTGTCTTCCACAGAACTCTGGTTCAAGGTAACCATGTGGGGGCAGGGGAGGACTGTTCTAGTCCTAGCTGTGTCACTGGGCAAGTGATCTCCAGGCTTCCATTTTCTCATCTGTAAAATGGTGATAACAGCAGTAGTAACCCCTTATATAGCCTGGTCATGAGCATGTGATTAATTGTTGTAAAACTCTTAGCTCTGTACCTGGACCCAGTAAGGGTCAATTATTGTGGTTCTACAAAGAGCCTCGAGTGCCAGAGCTCAGACTAGGGGAGGGGAAAATGTCAAGGTGGAAGGACGTCCCCCTTCCTGTTACTTCAGTGGTTCAAACACCTATCCTGATGGGAACTGTATGTCTTCACTCTCTACTTCAGTTTTGGCTTTATACAAGAACTAACCCACCTGTTTAATCGATCTTTTCCTTGAAGTCAATTCATATGTTTACTTGATTATTCTGTTTACTAGAAGCTTTGTTACAATACTCTTTTAAGGGGAAACCAATCACTTGTCAGTTTAAAAAGGTAACAAAAGCCAATACTATAAAAAGAATGTTATTGAAATTTTTTTTAAAAAAACTAAGACCAATAACATGGAAATAACAAACCTAATCATTTACACGAACGAATATAGGAACATGAGATCCCCTAGGCAAAGGATGGATTCGCTTGACATGTGACAAAGCACTCTCCCAAAATTCATTAAAAGTAAACTTTTGCTCACTTATTTTAAAATGAAGAAAACTTGTCTAGAAATTAGCATTGAAAATACCACTTTTCACTAATAGATCCTACGGTATTTTTGTCTTACCGAAAAACCCAGGGTATTTTCATTGCTAAAAATTCAGAAAACTCTCCCTGCTCCACCGGGTTTGGGGCACATAAGGGCCGCCCCTAACCCTCAGGCCCTCCTCCCCCCAACCCGGGTGGATCCGCGTGGTTCCAGGAAGCAGCCGCTGCCGCACGGTCTCCCTTCGGCGAGAAGCCGATCGCGAGCTCCTCTTCCGCCATCCACCCTCAGTGGCAGGCATGAGCCCTCGGCGCCCCGAAAACAGTTGTGAAAAACAGGTAAGGAAGCACGTTCGTTCTTTCTCGGGCTTCCAGGGCAAGAAAACTATCGCAATAGACATCCCGCGGGGACCGATCGGACGCCGGGCAGCAGTCGCACAGGTTCCCAGAAAAGGGAGGGGGGCTCTTCCGGGCTTGTGGATTCCCAACCGTTTCTGTAAGATTAAGGTCGGTGGGGTACCCGCGACTGGCGCGGCGTCACCCAGGCCACCTTCTGTGAACCACACGGAACCCAGGGAAACAGGGAACAGTGCGAGAGTCAACAGCGTCCAGAAGTTTCTTAGGCGAAGTCAAGAAACAGCAAACATATCCAAAGATACAAAGAAATAAAAGACAAGGAAAAAGAAACGGCCGCTAATCAAGCTCGCTCAGAAGTATGACCGCCAGGCAAATACATACAATGAAAACAAGTTTCAGCCAAACTACAAACACAATACCTCTCTAAGCAGGAGATGAACGCAGACAGGCGCTCACACACACGCCGCACCAAGAGAAAGAACGGCCGCAAAGGCCGAAAGTGAAGGCCAGGCGAGCGGGAACGTGGGAGGGGGAGGAGTCAGTTCCTAACCAGTCCACTGCAACTCCCGGGCGCTTCCAGCCACGTGGAGGTACTGCTTTCATTTTTAAATGAACGCCTTCGTCGATCGTAGGCCCGGTGCCCTCACCCTATTCCCGCCTGGAGTCCACATGAGACCCTCCCTTCCTTCCTCTCCTGACCCCAATCTTAGCCCCGAGATCAGGGCTCCGACCTGAGGCTCACCTCCCACACACCCATATCTCAGCTGAGCCGCCCGATCTCTAGTGGGCTCAGCCCTCCGTCGGTATCCGGATATGTGGTCCTTGACCTCAGACCCTGTCTCCCCCGACCTCAAATCACAGCCCCGCCGCCCAAACCCTTTAGGGGCCCAGTCCTGGATTGATCCCGGGTAAGCGGCTCTCGGCCTCTGAGCTTCCGCCCGTCCCACCCCTCACCTCACCTCGGGCTCCGAGTCTCCACGCTCCCGCTCTTCACATCCGGCACCACGGACGTCCCTCTGAGCACCTAGAGGAGGGTGGAACGTGGGGGACTTGGCAGTTGTAGCTGAGGCAGTTGAAACTTGTTTACCATCACCATGGAAACCTCTGGCAGCGCGCCCTGGGCGGGGCTTTAGGTGGAAATTCAGGCGCGCGGCCGGCCTAAGACCACAACTCCCGCCCGTAGTGCGCACGCGGCGCTTCTGGAAGCGCCGCTACTCTGAGCGTGCCCGGCCCAAACTCAGCCCTGCGCCCTAGCACCCAGGAGCCCAAGCCCCAACCCTGCTTCTGGCTTCCCCCGTGATGGCAGATCAGTTTCCCCACAGAACCCCACCTTCTCCAGGAGGACGCGACGCTGTCCTACTTTCACTACGGAACCGGAAAGACGCAGAGACCGTAGCGGGGCGGGGTCTCCGTGGCAGGCGTCCGGGGGCGGGGCCGCGAGAGCGCTATTGTGACGCACCTAGAGCGGAGCTGGGGATTGGTCAGCGGGGCGGAGGGTGTGGCCGGAACGCACGGAGAGGGCAATGCGTGGAGGGGAGCGGCTCTGGAGGTGAAAGGTCAGCCGACACCTCGAGAAGGTCCTGACTGGGAGAACCCCTCAGAGAGCCCAGAGGACGCAGAATTGAAGACCAGCGTGAGAGAAGCAAATGCGAGTAGTTTTCTGCCGAGGAAGAAAGGGAACTGAGGGTACCGGAGATGGATAAAGGAGGCTCCGAGGGCAGGATTTAGGGAGGAATTAACAGGTTGAAGTTACTCACGTATTTATCACTTGGGCTAAGAAGCCTCAGAGCCTCTGAAGGTGACCCAAAAAAGGACCCAGGGGTAATGCGGCGTTTTCAGTTGAAGAGTACCTGAGCCGATCGGCTGGCTGGTGGAAATGGCTACCCCGCCTGAGGCGGTGGAGCAGATGTTCTTGTTAAGTTATAGAGTAAAATATTACCATTTTATTTTGGAAAATGCCTCATAAAGAGGAAAAAAAATCAAGGCATGCATCACAGGTTAAGCAGATTACTTTGAAAACCACCAGTTAAATTAAGGGAGTGCTTGGAATAAGGTCATCGTGATTAGGCGACGATAGAGAAAGGAGCACAGTTTGTCAAAAGAAGCTGTTTCCAAGAAAGAAAAAAATGGGGAGAGTAGCTGTTTGAGGGGGTGAAATGTACAAGGTGAAAATCAGGCAGAATTACAAAATTACAGAGAATGGACCCTACAAAAATCATAGATACTAAGAAACCCCACAATAACTTCACAGTTCATGCTGTAGAAAAATCTGTTTCTGGAGAGAAATTTTGTGTACCCACTCTGAGGCAAATATTAAAATTATACCAAAAAATTGCGATGCTTCCAAATTTAGGGACTGTGAAACCAGGTCCAAGAGATATATTCATGTAGTCCGTTAAGAAGGCCTCTGAGCCAAGGGAGCTCTTTGATCTCAGGTCTGACAGTTCATCATTCAGCAATGATGCAATAATCTTTCTAGTCTCTGAATGAAAGGCTAGGGCCTTGGCCTGATTGTGAGCCTGCCCCTAGTCCTAAAAAGTCATCCCAGGACTCCACTATGATACAAATGCCAGCATAGTCACATATAGTACCTCTTCCACAGTAAGGGCTGGAATTGTTCATTGGTGCCAGAGATTCCAGGCCTTTTTCACAAATGTCTGGCCTATCTCACCAACTGGAGAATGCTTGCAATACCTGGTCTACTTGGACCACCTCAGCTGTGGGGCCATAGAGGCCGCTACCCTTTCTTTTCATTTCTGTGTCCAAAGAAGTGTCTCACCTAAATTCTGAAATCCAAAAAGAATTCTTTTTTTTCTTTTTTTCTTTTTTTTAAGATTCTTGAGGGTACCTGTACAGAGATGCACCTCTAGGGAGAAAGGTTTAAAAACTCAATTCACGACAAATGAAAATCACCCCAAGATGTATCCTCTTTCAGATTGACCTGCCTATTTCCTGTTGTTTATGTATACAGATTATCACAAATTTAATAACTTTCAATATTTTAAGTTTTAAAATAAACTCTGAAAATCACTAGTTCATAACAAATGGTACAGAGGTTTGTATTGTCTAGAGTCTATTAAAATTTTCCAGTTGAAAACCCTTAAAAATACTTTATGAATTAAGCTTTGACCATCCCCCTTCTCCAGGAGAGCGCGCTAGTAGGTAAACAGGATCACCATAGTTCAGTGAAGGCTCTTACTCAAAATCACAGTATCTGTCAATAATAGCTAACATGTATTGCACTTCACTGCGCTTTGCACTATTCTGAGCACTTAATCTCATTTAAACATCTTAGTAACCCAGCAGTAGATGTTATTACTATCATTGCACTTAGAGGAAGGAAACTGAGGTACAGAGTCATTAAGGTAATTTTCCTAAGGTCCCTCAGCTTGTAGGTGGCAAGTCTGGGTATGGTGCTGAGACATTCTGGTTCTAGAGTCTGCACTCTTAACTGCTGAACTTGAGCCCAGTGAGAGGTCTTTCAGGTTAGCTCACAAGTTCCTTCTCTGCCTCCCTTTCCCATATGAGAGAAGGAAAGAAAGAACTGAGAAAGCAAATTGAACTGTCTAACAACAGTACAGGTCCTGTCCGAACGTAATGTTTCACTCTGAGGCCAGGTGCTCTAGCAGGCAGAGATGAGGAATAAGATAACTCAGGTGGGACGCAGGCAAGTTCAGCAGTCACGGCTTCGTCTGATAAATTTTCTTGATCAATATAGAAATGCATCTTTGACGCGGCACCAATGCTTATTCAAGAAGTAAGTCACCACCGCAGAAGGCTGGATCTTTAGGTTTGAAGTTCTTTTAGGGTATTTTACAGTACTTTCAAACGGCACTTTGTGTTAGTGAAAGAGGGTTATGACATCCCCTGAGCTTGATGGTTACTTGCTTGAAATGGTTTCTTTGCCTAGCAAAAGACTGCAAGTAGAGACTGGGTATAATTGCTTTTTACAGAGACTGGGTAGTGGCTGCCTTACTTTGACCATTTCTTCAGCAGGCTGGGCCTGCAGCAGGCCCTGGCTTGGATGTTAGTGAGCTGAGGTCCATTCCGAGTTGTCAGCTTTTAGCCTACTCATAAGTTTTCCCACCCCAAAATATGTATAGGTAGACATCTTCATTTCTATGAGGACTCAGGAGAGTCAGAAAACATTTGAATCAGTGTACGGTTATGTCAATTATAAAACTGGAAAGAAATGATGTGCTAGGTGCAAGGCAGCTTGCAGCTTCTCTCTGCCTCTCACAGCAACTTCATTTAAAAAATTATGCATATTTAAAACAAAGTTATAGCTATTGTACAAATATGAGATACTGATATTTTGAATTATTTGTCTTTGGACAAAAATTACAGATAAACCTCTGAGGTGCTTTTCAACTCTGTAAAAAGCAATTATACAATTTTTGAATGCTGAAACATTTCAAAATTTGAGAAAAAATTTGAAGATAAAATATAGTCATTGGGGAATATTGAAGTTTTGAGATCAGAGGAGCAACAAAATGTGTGGTCCATTTACATAAATTTCTTTAAAGAATATTGCTTCCTGTAATATAGTTTATGTGGGTAGGTGTGTGCTATCTTGATCCAGTTTTGAGGCCTGGGCTAGAGGCTGGACAGTTCCTCTTCTTGAATAGCTAATTAAGTCCATACCATTAAACAACTCCCTTATCCGGCTATCATACACTCTGGGCCACAATATACCTACACTAATTGCCCCAGGGCCAGGTATCCGACAACCCAGGATAGCTTCTGTGCCCCAGAGCCCACTGACATTATTCAAATTAGCCAATCCTAAACCTTTTTTGCCCTAATACTTTCCTTCCAGCAGAAGCCACAATGAAGGTGCTTGCCCTCAGCTTGCCCTCACTCTGCCTTGTGACTGACTTGGTGCTTCCCTTAGGTGGCATGCTGTGTTTCCCCAAGAGCTGTGAGTATAAAAAAAAAAAAAGGAAAATTCTTTCTTATTTCTCTCTTGATATGCATCTGACTTCACCATACCTCACCCAAGGTAATATGGTTAAAACAGTTCCTTTCCACTGCAGCTATTATTTCAAAATCATCATGATTGGATTTGTGAGAGGGAGCTTGACACTGAGGTGCCTGCATTAGCCCCATATTCCTCCTGAGTACTAGCGCCTCAGCCTTTCTTGCCTCTGTTTCTTCTTTGTGCTCCCAAAGGCAAATGAGCAAAAAGGCCAAGGTTGCCCAATGATTCCTGATCCTCACTCCACATGGGAAAGAGGTGATAGGTCGGAAGTGTGAGCCCAGGTTATGTAGGTTCCTATCCTCCCTCTGCAATCTGACTATATAATAAGCATTTTTACTACTTATGCTTTTGCCAGAAGTTCTCTTTTTTATCACTTGGGATTTTTTTAGGTAGCAGTATGTCCTACTAATATTATATTTTGAACACTTTATTTATTAAAAAATAAACCCCAAGTTTTATCCTGGAAAAATGGAACAAATCTGAGATTTTTATCTTCATAATAGGAATTCTTAATGTTGACTTCAAAAGTTTCTGACCTAGAACAGAAAAACAAAAAAGTTTATAAGTTAAAGATCAGTTAAGTAAAGTGGTTTGGTGGTTTGGTGCGTGTGAGTGGTAATGAGAGAAAGAGAAAATAAAGATGGCATACTCCTGTTCTTTACAAGGAAGAAGAAACCCAAACTTTTTCACAGACAGCCTCAAATCAGGAGCCACTAAAACTTCCTGAACTCTTGCTCTTGTCAGGGCACCCCAAGGGGTAGGCCACATGGGGTGCTATAAAGAAACCAGGGGCTATGGCTTCATGCTGTATCAGCCTGCCTAATAAAGGACATTGCCTAGAGTTTCCTTCCCTACATATTTCTGGTTGGGGAGGGAACTATGAGAGAGATTCTTGAGTGAGATTTTGGGCATGGAACCTGCCATCCCTTATCTTCCTTGGTGGGCGACAGTGGCCAGCCTTTCAACTGTTCCACCTCCTGCTGGATCCTGCTTTAACTTCCCTGACTCTTTGGCCAAGTGTGTGTTAAGCTCGGCAAGGAAGGGTCTTCTACTAGACGCCCCTACTACCAAGGTCAGAGGCAAGGAGAACAAGGAAAATTCAGCTCCAGCTGACTTGTGAGTTCCAGCTTGTTCTGTTGTCCTCCACTTTACATTCTTCTTCCCTTATGTTTAACTAGCTCCCACAGTGGCATAACTGTCAAATCCCTGTAACAAATTACACATACACATCTCCTGGTGGTTCTGGTCCTCTCTTTGAACCTTGATAGATACAGAAGGCCACTCAAAGTTTTAATTGTACCTATACAATAAATGGGTACTTAGTGACATGGCTGAGCTCTTAGTGCCCTCCTACTTAAAACATCTGGGAGAGAGAAATCACATGATCTGACAAGCAGTTAACTCTGCTGCCTTTTTGACCTATGGCAGCAGAGAGCTTTTTTCTTTTTAGTCCAGTGTACATTTTCCTAAAATGATGTATTCTGGTATTGTGATTAAATTTGCACTATATATCTATATACACATTAAGAAGTTCTAGAAGGTTGTACCTGAAAATGTTAACAGTGATTTCTGCCATGATTCCCTCTTCTGAATATTGGGAGAACCACCTGTTTCCATTATTCTAGCCCTTTGTCCTTCACGGTTTCTCCATCCTTTGGGGCCTCATTGCAGCAAACTCATTTGCAGGTTGTCTGGGTACCTTCTAAAAGAAGCTGTCTCTCTTTGTTTTTACAGGTCTCAACTGCCTATTATTATTGTTAATTTTGCTGGCTACCACCAAAATTTGAGGAGCACTCTCCTCATCAGAGAAAAAGTTCTTACTCTCCTAAATGACCATTTTATAGGAGAGGAAAAAGTGCTAATAAAGACTGAGTCATCTACCTTGTTAACCTTAATGCCTGTGTCTCACCAATTTAGCTGTACTTTTATGTATATACTCTTGGAAAAGAGCAGTGACATAGAAAACTAATTACAGATGTCAGAAAGATAATATTACTTTTATGTATTACTGGAATATGTTTATTCTTGCCCTTGTAAATAGACTGGCAAATCTAGACATTACTGCAAACCAATTAATGAAGCTCCTATGTAGATTTGACTCAGAAAAACATAGAACATTGGGCAGAATCTCATCCCTTTCCTTACTGTACATCTCAACTCCATCTCCTTACTCACTGGAAATAAGGCAACTGTCCTCTTATGTGGTTACAGGTTTTCTTGCTTTAGATGTTCTCACTTCCTTCACCACCCCTCAAAACTAGATATCTTAAATCAGGGATCCCCAACACTCGGGCCACAGAACCAGTTCCATGGCTTATTAGGAACCAGACCACACAGCAGGAGGTGAGCACTGGGCAAGCAAGCGAAGTTTCATCTGTATTTGCAGCTGCTCCCCAGCACTAATATTACCGCCTCAGCTCCATCTCAGATCATCGGGCATTAGATTCTCATAGGAGCACTGGTCCCTAGTGCCAAAAAGGTTAGGGACCACTGCCTTAAGTAGTTAAGAGGTGTCAGGCTACAAGAAGGTGAATAAATATGCTTCCATAAAGTATTTTATTTCCCTCTGTTTAATTACATTAACAAGAATCTAAAAGCAATTTTGGAACTGTCTGTGGAAAACTTAGACTATTCTACTTGTCCTCGCATGCTTGGCAGGCATCTGCTGAATGTCGTGTGGGATATGTGTTCACTACTTCTCATAGTAATCTTGAGAGATGGATAGTTTTATATCAATTTTATAGGTAAGGGACTTGTCTAGGGTCATCCTGATAGGAAGTGACAGATCTTAGATCTAAACCAGGCTGTTGAACCCTCAAGTCTATATTTTTCTTAAACTCTCTAGTAGATTGTACCTGGACATAGCCAGGCCTAGCTTTGCAGGGTTCCTATAAGAACAAATTTCACTTACCTGGTTTTGTTCAATAACACCAGTCCCCTAACAAGCATGGTTTAAATTTCAATTACTACAGTATGATAACTGTAATTGCATAAAATATACACTTGGCTGCTAGCTCTGCAGATCACAAATCATTATATAAATAACAGGTGTGCATCATGATCAGTAAACAGTTGGGTAGATTCTCTTAAATCTGTCGGTGACCACTGTGTTATTTAGTTTATGCATAGACAGAAAAGCATGTGGTTACGTTGCTTCTTGTCTCCCAAAATAAACCATATGAAATTTAAGAAAAATGGATGATTGAAGAGGAAATTGACCAACAAAGATGAAAGTGTAGTAATTCTGGGAGTGAAATTAAGATTGAGTGTAAATGGCGTTAAAGAGGAAATTGCTGACCAGGGGAATATTGACACTACTGCTGTTCAAGAGACTGTAGATCTGCAGCTTGTTGAAGGGGAGCTTATCAACATAAATGTGGAAAGTGTGATAAAATGGATGGATGTGTCCTAGGGGAAGTGATGCTGGCAAAAAACTTCTCATTAGAGGAGGCTTGGAGATATTTCATGACATTAAAAATGCAAAGGAGAAAATGTTGGAAGGAGATTCAAATTTATAAAGTATGACAATTTGCAAATACATAGAAAAATGCTTGCTCTATATGGTGAAAAGAAGAGGCAAGCATTGTTCAAATTATAACACTAGACAAGTTTTTACAAATAAAGACATTTTAATTCTCAGTGTTTGTAATATACTAAATTACAGAACACTAAAATTAATATTGTTTTCATTTCCAAATACACTTATAACTGTTAGAGTTTTTAATGTTTTGGCAAACAATTTTAAACGAGCATTAAGATTGCTTTGTATGGTTTCAGCTTGCATGGTCACTTTTACAGTCTCACAGTACTGTGCAAAGTGAGGAACACACACATGCACATGTATATGAACAGTGAATAATCAGTCTGGCTTAAGAGGAAGACCATTAGACTGGGTTCTTGGGCTGAGTCTTCTCAACAGTGAACTAAGGGGTCCTAGCCATGACTCTCTTCTGTCCTGGCCAGTCTGACTTCTGCTAACTGACAACCTTTAAGTTATTATTGGTTTTAGGCCTTCCTTTTGTCCTATAAGTGAAAGGGCCACCTGGTAATCATGAATATCAAATCTATAAAAAATGTACTGCAATCTGTAAATGTAATGTAAAGCAATTAGGCATTTCTTGAAAATATGAACTGTAAACATTTAGTTTCCTGTTGGGGACATTGGCTGACTTGGAGTCACAAAGTTGGTTTTTGTTCATACTGACTACACCTGAGGAAGGCATCATTTCTGTGGCTAAGCTCCTGTGAGCATAGCTTTTCCTGGTGTTGAATATGCCCTTGGGCAATTATGCCCCTTAAATGTGCCTTTATGTATATAAAATCTGAGATGTCAAAAACCTCATTTGCTCTATTTTATGTGAGAGTTCTTCCTAAAGATTAATAAATGCACTTATCTATTCATTTTAAAGCAGTTTACTTTAAAAAAGTTGTTAGCTTTCCACTTATTTTTCTATTAATTCAACAATACGCATGAACACCTACAGAAAAGACATTTCTAGCAATCAGAAATACTTATTGAGAACTTGAGTTTGTGCTTAATGGTATAGAAGATAAAGAGAATTAAATTGTTCAGTCCTTGTGTTTAGAGAGTTTACCACCATGCTAGGGATTTTAAATTATTTTTAAAACTTTACTGAGGTAACAGTTAATAAATTATATAAATCTCAGGTGTGCAGTATTGTAATTTAATATCTGTATACTCTTTTGTGTACTCACCACCAAAAGTCTAGTTTCTTTCCATTACCATATATTTGACTCATTTTACCCAATTCATTCCCACAACCCCTTTTCACCTCTGGTAACCACCATTCTGTTGTCTGTGTCTGTTTTTTTCATTTGTTGCTTTGTTTTATATTCCACATGAGTAAAATCATATGGTTTTTGCCTTTTTCTATCTTATTTCACTTAGCATAATACCCTTAAAATCCATCCATGTTGTTGCAAATATTTCATCTTTTTTATGACTGAGTAGTATTCCATTATATATGTATACCACATCTTATTCATCTGTCAATGGACACTTAGGTTGTTATTGTAAATAATGCTGCAATAAAGGGGTGCATATATATTTTTGAGTTTGAATTTACCCAGAAGTGGGATTGCTGGGGTAATATGGTAGTTCCATTTTTAATTTTTTGAGGAACCTCCATACTGTTTTCCATAGTGGCTGCACTAATTTACAATCTCATCAACAGTGCACAGCATTCCCTTTTCGCCAACACTTGTTTTAAGGCTGAATAAATTCCACTGCATGTATATACCATGTTTTGTTTATCCATTTGTCTGTCAATGAACTCTTGGGTTGCTTCCACCTTTTGACTAGTGCTGATCATGCTGCTATGAACATTGGTGTACAAATATCTCTTTGATACCTTGCATTCAATTCTTTTGAGTATATATCTAGAAATGGAATTGTTGGATCATATGGTAATTCTTTTTAACTTTTTGAAGAGTTGCCATACCTTTTCCACAGTGGCTGCACCATTTTAAATTCCTATCAGTAACACATAAGAGTTTCAATTTCTCCATATCCTTGCCTCAATTTATATTAAAAAACTGATGTTCAATTTGGTTATTGGAAAACTTTTAAGTATGTTTGGAACAACATGAATATGTGAATCTACTTTTTCAATTGTAAATTTTATGAAATCTAAATATATAGTCAGTAATCCAAATAAAAATTTAGTTTACGTATTGAGATTGCTGTAAGTGGAAAATATACATCAGGCATCAAAATTTAATACAGAAAAAAATAATATAAAGTCTCACTGATAATTTTATATATTGATTACATATGAAATATTTTGGATATATTGACTCAAATAAAAATATTAAAATTAATTTTACCTGTTTCTTTTTACTTTTATAAATATAGCTACTAGAAAAACTTTAACTTACATATGTGGCTAGCATTATATTTCTTTTGGATAGCAGGTACTACTCTTCCACTACATAATGAAAGAACAGATTCCAGAGGACAAACTCTTCCTAAAGTCCCAAATGTTACAAGTCAGATAAACCCTCTCCATCCTCTCTTCTGCCATTAGTATTTACACCCATCATTTTTACTATGGGAGGACTCCCTGAATGAAAACTATGAATTGTTACTGCAAAAGCTGGGCTGTTATATCTAGTACCTCAGTAACTATCTGGTGCCCAGACTTGGGTATCCTATTTCCTAAGTTTTATTAGTGTATCATAGCCAAATCTCTTCTATTATAGTCAATTAACTCCTGCACTTGGGGTGAAGGCTGGGGGCTTCAGGACAATGCCACACTAAGGAACACTCAGGAGATGTGTTAATATGTTTGCAGTTTCCTTCCTTCTCCTTTGGTTTGACAATGCTACCTTGATTCAACTTGTGTGCCTTTGTGGTTCTTACCTACTTACAGCTTATTTAATTACACTCTAAAAGCAGTCAGGAATCCTGGAATTATTTTTATCTCTTTGACAACAAAATAGTGGGGCAGGACCTAGATCAGGTGTGGTCAGTTTCAGTGACGGAAGGCCACATGTCCAGAGGGGTTGAGGGTGTGTGGGGGGATCCAGAAAAGAACCCTGGAATGTTGGGAAGAGCCAGAAGTTGGAATTGAGGCAAAAGAGCTGTTGTGACTATATTTTCACTTATGCCAGGGTACTCAAGGTGAAATAACCATCATCATCACATGAGTTAAGGGCAAAAATTAGCCTTGTCTCGAGCATATTTGTGCATAAGTTTAAAAACAAAATTATTTCAGAATAACTTAAAATCTACAGAAAAGTTGCAAAAATAGTACAGGGAGGTCCTGCATATGCTTCACCATTTCTCTTACATTTAATATCTGATAAACTATGGCAAGTTTGTCAAACTGAGAAATTCACATTGCTTGAGCTACAGATTTTAATCTGATTTTTACCATCAATGTCCTACTGTTTAAAATCCAAAAATCCATCTCACAGTGCCAATTGCATTTAGCATATAGGCTTTGTATATACCAAGGTCGTGCCCTATTTTACCATTCATGTTGTTTTTCTCATTCATGTATAGGCTTTAAGGTTTTTTTTGTTACCATCACATATAGTTCAAATATATAAATTCATACTGGTAATGCCTACCCAAAGACATAGTTATGATCAATGAAGGCTTATTAGCTGCTATAGTGAAGATCTCTCACCATGGGGAACCACAGGGTATCTCATGGAGGGGGTGTTAAAGAGGGCTTGTTTAGCTGATTTTTGGGGAGGGTGCAAGCCGACACGGGTCTGTTCTGGTGCCGTCAGAAAGTTGGGGCAACTCAGTGATTAGCTTAATTTTTTTCTATAAAGCTGGAGAAATGGAGCAGAGCTAGAGTTGTCACTGGAGAAGCGGGAAGGATGTTTGGTTATCTTTTTGTTGTGCACAGTGTTTTTATCTGTTCAGGCATGATTAGTCTTATTTTTTTTTTCCTTCCATCCCATTAGAGAGAGACCTCATCTAATGTCAATATTCCATGACATTGCCTATGTTCATCAGGGCATTGAAACCAGCTACCAACCGGTGGCTCCCAGAGCTTTTCTTTTTAGTGCTGTACCTGATCATAATTAAGATGGAAAGCAAAAGGAGATTGCTTATCAGTTTTTGCTACATCAATTCTTGGTCCTGCTAATTCCATCTGTATACATGTGCTTAACAAAAACTCACCAAGAGCTGGCAACTTCAGTTTGTCTATAGAGCAAAAACACAGGTGGCCTGGATGGAGCAGGAACTCATAATACTGAAATGGCCCGTTTCTCCAGCAGTGACGGTCTTAATAGTGACACTCTCTGCCCTAGCACTTTGTCCCTGAAATCAGATCTCAGGCCAAACCCCTGCCCTCCACAGGCACCGGGAGCCAGGTGGGGCGACTTGACGGTGCGGAGTAGCGACCCAAGAGCAGTGTGCTCACTTCTCACGCCGTCAGAACCGCAATTATTCGTCCCCGGTTCCCTCTTTCTTCCTTTGAAGGAAACGGTTCTCATTTTCTTCTCTCACTTCGGTCTTCAACCCAGGCGTCCTTTGTGCTCACAGTGTGGGGAGAGCTCTTCCAGTCAGCAACTTCAGGGACTCAGGAATACTCTGCGGAGAATTCTGTCCCGAGTTCTGCTCACCTGCGTCCCGCCGCACCCCTCCCAAGGACCTGAACCCGCCCGTCCGAGTGACCGATCCTTCCCACGTCCCCCAAGGTCCTGAACGCCTGGAGGAGGCCTCGCCCCGCCGCGGTCTTTGCGTCGTCTTCTGTTTCGTCTGGAAGGGGAGCTGCGTCGCATTCTCTTGGAAAGGGTGGGGTCCCGTGGGGGAAACCCACAGGCGCTCACGCCGACGCCCGGCAGCGGGCGGGGGCGCGGGCTCCCGGGTGCTGGGGCGCAGGGCCCGGCCTGGGCCGCGGACGCCCCGAGCAGCGGCGCTTCCGGAAGCCCCTGGTCCGTGCCACCCACGGGAGTTGTGGACACGGCGATGCCACCCACGGGAGTTGTGGACACGGCGATGCTGAACAAGCGTCAGCAGCCTTGGCTACCACTGCCAGGTCCCCTGCTGTCCCACCCCGTAGGCGCTCGGAGGGACGAGCGAAGTGCGGAACGTAAAGAAGAGCTGGAGCGCGGAGACCGGGAGTCCGAGGGGAGGGGCGGGACCGGGGGTGGGGACAGCAGCAGTGAGACTTGAGACGCGCTCGAGGAGGAGTCCTTGCAGAAGAAGCCAAGTCACTGCTGTGGGCGGAGACGAGGAGAGCCGAAGCCACCGACTTTCGGCAACCTCTTCCTTAGGGCAGACATGTCAGGGGAGAGTCCTGGATGGGTGGGCATCCCGGGGCCTGGAGGTCTGAGGCGTCTAGGCCAGCTTGCAGGGACACCTTCAAGGGTTTTGAAACTTGGTGGAAAAGAGGCTCTTTTTACTTTAGTTTGCTTTTTTACTCAAAAACTGTTTTATTCTCACCATTTTCCTGCTCCCTGAGGAAATATTTTCGAACCTTTGAACTTTTCTTCAGCAGTTTTATTTCTTCCTCTTGTATCTGCATTTCTTTGTGCTCTTCCTTCATCAGCTTCACCAAATTTGAATACTTCGGTCTGAAATTTTTCCTCACTGTGACTGGGAAGCAGAGGAAATCATTGCTGAGATTTTAATAGGTAATGTGTTAAATCGACACAGTATATCATTTTGGGAAGAACTGACATCTTTACTATGTTGAGTCTTTCAGTCTGTGCACACAGTATGTTCATTTACTTAGATTGGATTTCTTTTACAATCTTTTTGTAGTTTTTAGTGTATGAGTCTTGCATGTTTTGTTAGATACCTAAGTAATTTAAATTTTTTTTAGCTATCATAGTGGTATTATATTTTTAACTTAGAGTTCCACATATTTTATTGCTATTTTATAGAAATATAATTGAATTTTGTATGTTGATCTTGTAGTTTGATTATGCTTTATCAATTATAGGAATTTTGGGGTACATTTCTTGGGATTTTCTATGTAGCGCATCATGCTATCTGTAGAAGGGGTAGTTGTACTTCTCCAATTTGTATGCTTTTAATTTCCTTTTCTTGCCATATTTTGCTTACTAGGACTTAAAATATAATTTTGAATTAGAGTGGTGAAGTGCGCATCCTTGACTTGTTCCTTACCTTGGGGAGAAGCATGCAGTATTTTACCATTAAGTGTGGTTTGTAGATGTTCTTTATAAAGTTGAGGTGGTTCTCCGTTTCTAACTTGCTGAGAGTTTTCTGAAGGTGGTGCTGCATTTTGTCAAATGCTTTTTCTGTGTCAATTCATATAATTACATAATATTTCAATTCATATAATTACGTAATATTTCCTCTTTAGCCTGTTGATATGCTGTATTACATTGGTTTTTCAAATGTTGAACCACCTTTGCATGTTCCAGACTCTACTTGGTCTGTTTGCTAGTATTTTGGGAAGGATTTTACATCTGTATTAATGAAGGATATTGGTCTAGTTTTCTTTTTTTGCGCTATCTTTGGGTTTGCTGTCCATATAACTTACTTCATTTCATAAGTTGGGGAAGTGTTTTCTCCTCGTTCATTTTATGGAAGAAATTATATAAACTTGGTTTTAATCCTTCTGAAATATTTGACATAATTTTCCAGTGAAACCATTTGGATCTGGAGATTTTGGGAGAAGTTCTTTATAATGCTTTATAGCATTATTCAAATGATGTTTTATGTTGAGTGAGCTGCGGTAGTTTTCAAATTTATGTGAGTAGAGTTCTTTATAGGTTTTTTTCACCAATGACCTTTGAGGCCATTTTGCCAAAATTGGAGTCTTTTCAGTCCTTATTTCTTTGGATACTTTCCAGCCCCACATGCTTCCTCCTTCCTTTATGAGACTCTCATGATGTGAAAGTTAGATCTTTTGTTACAGTCCCACAGGTCCTGAGGCTCTGTTCATTTTTTGCTGCTGTGTTATCGCTCATCATTCACCCTGTATGCAATTTCACGGTCCCCCCACCCCACCCCTTATGGCTCCATTCTGATTTTGAAGCCATCTAGTAAGTTTCTTATTTTGATAATTATATTTTTCAGTTCTTGACTTTCTGCTTGGTTCTTTTTAAAATTTTTAAAAAATTTTAATTAGTTTCAAGTATACAGTACATTGGTTAGACATCTGTATAGTTAGTAAAATGATCCCCCCAATTGCTCTCTCCCTCCCATGGCCCTCCACCTAGCCAATGTATTAATACTGATTGCATTCCCTATGCCGTGCTCCCCATCTCTGTGACTATCCATCAGCTACTAATTTGTACTTCTTTAACCCTTCACCCTATTCTTCCAGCCCCTCACCCACCTCCCCTCTGTCCATCACCAAATTGTCCACTGTATTTGTGGACCTATTTTTGGTTAGTTTGTTCTTTTTACTCTTTAAATTCCACATATAAGTGAAATCATATAGTGTTTATCTTTGACTTAAATACCTTCTGGTCCATCAAAACAATATCTTTCCCCATCCCCTTCCTTTTCATATGTAGGCGTCTTGTTGTCTTATCCTTTCAGCCACTCTATCATTTGGTTGGTTCACTTAATTCTTTTCTATTTAAGGTACTTATTGATAGGAATGTAGTTGTTACCGTTCTTTATTCCTGTCTTTGATACATGTTTTTTTCTTCTTAAAGAAGTTCTTCTAATATTTCATGTAATTCTGGCCTGGTGGTGATAAATTCCTTTAGTTTATTTTTGTCTGGGAAGCTGTTTATCTGTCCTTCAACTCTAAAAGAAAGCTTTGCTGGATAAATTTTTCTTGGTTGTATATCCTGGGTCTTCATCCTGTCGAATATTTTTTGCCAAACCCTTCTGTCCTGCATAGTTTCTTTTGAGAAATCAGCTGCCAGTCGTATAGGTGTTCCCTTATATGTAGTTATTTGTTTTTCTTTTGCTGCTTTTAGTATTCTTTCTTTGTATTTAAACTTTGGCTTTTTAGTTATGATGTGTCTTTGTGTGGGCCTCTTTGGATCCCTGATTTTTGAAATTCTCTGAGCTTCCTGAGGTTTTATGTCTTTTTTTTTTTTTTCACCAGGTTAGGGAAGTTTTTCATCATTATTTCTTCAAATAGCTGCTCAACATCTTGATTTTCTTCAGTTACATTGATTAGATGAATATTTAGAGCCTTAATAGTGTCCCATATCCTCCTTAAATTATTTTTATAGTCTTGGCATTTTTTTTCGTGCCATTCTGATTGAGTGTCTTGATTGGCTTTCCTGTCTTCTAGATAGGGCATGTAATCCTCTTCTTTATTCACTTTGTTTATTCCATTTACTATATTTCTCATCTCAGATAATGTGTTCTTTATTTTAGACTGGTTCTCTTTTATAATTTCCATTTCCATTTTTATGTTTTTTATCTCTTTGCCGAAGTTCTCACTGAATTTATCTATGCATCTTAAAAGTTTGTTGAGCATCTTTATGACCAGTGTTTTGAACTCTGCATCTGTTAGATTGTTTGACTCCATTATATCTGGATCTCTGTCATGTTCTCTCATATGGTTTCTGCTTCTTTGTCTTCACATTTTGGCTGTCTCTCCATGTCTGTTTCTATGTACTAAGCAAAGTTGCTAAGTTTCCTGGTCTTATTAGTGTGGATTTGTGAAGTAGGTGTCTAGTGGCCCAGTACTGAGAGGGGTTCAGCTGCAGGCCAGATTTAACTCAAGCCTCTACCCCTCCAGGGTGACCTGTTAGGATTCAGCAAGCAATCCACAGATGCTCTGCTTATAGTTGCCTCAAAAGGCCACACCAGGAACCTAGGCCAGCTGCCTCCACCAGTGTGAGTCTCAGCAAGAAGCACCTGACTTGCTGAGAGATATAGTTGGGGTAGGTGGGGTTTCAGAGAATCCTCTGGGCAGAGCGACCTTTGTTATTCAGGTTGATGACGTCATAGCTGTGGTGGTGCTGTGCACCGGGCACTGGTAGTGGGGCAGGCTCAACAGGGAACAGTGGATACTGCCAGCACTTCTGTACAGAGTGAGTATCACCTGGGTCCTCACTCCAAGAACGTCTCCCTGTAAGTCCTGGTGCCCCCTGCCCACAGCTAAATTGGCACTGGTGCTCCGAGTGAGCTGGTTCGTCACCGCATAAGTCTGCTTGTGGACGTCGCCCCTTAAGAGGCCTTTGCTGCTGCTGCAGCCACAGCCTCAGTCTCATTCAGCTGCTTAGACTGGGCAGCCTTGTGTCCTCGCCTCGTCCTACCTTCTGCCGTTGTAGGGTGCATTCTTGGATTTCTCCATAGTTGTATGGCTTGTTCATCTAGATCCCAGGCAATTTTTTTCTTGCTATTGCTCCTTGGTTCCGTCACAACTTTGATGTGGTCACCAGAGGGATGAACAGAGCTTCTATCATCTACTCCATTACCCCTACCCACCCTGCTTTTGTCTCCCCAACTTGCTGGGTTCTTTAAATCTTCTTTGTTTGCAAAGTTGTACTTTTTCAGTTATTTGAAATGTGCGTGGTTGTTCACTGATGCATTTTTGTGATAGCTGCTTTAGGATCCTTGTCAGATATTCTGGCATCATGGTGTTGATGTTGTAGGGGTGGAACCTTTCTAGGTTTTTTGGCTGGCCTAATCATTAAATAGACATAAGACTGATAATAGGAGAAAAAAATTAATTTTATATATAAGATCTCCCCATAAAAATATCAGACCCAAAGGCAGTCAGGCAGTTGAAGCTTATATGCCATCCTGAGCTAAGGAATGTGGAAGGGGCCTAGTTCTTCAAAAGGGGAGAAGGGCAGTTCACAAGAAGATAAGAGTTGATGTTCAGTAATTAGTTGTTTGCCCTGCCATGCAGGTTAAGACTTTTAGATAAAGAGGTAAAAGTTTTCTTGATTCTGTTGGGTCTTGATTTTCTCCAGCTCAAAATAATCCACATGCCAAAGCAGCACATTTTTGCGGTGGCATTCTGTTCCCTCTCAATGTCTTTCTCATTTAAATGGGTATTTTCCTGGTTCTTGATATGAAGATGATTTTTTTCTTATTGGATCCTGAACATTTAGAGCATTTTTATTAGACTCTGGCTCGTATTTAAATCTCCTATTTTTTAGCGGGTCTTGTCTGACACCACACTGGCAAGGGAAGGGAGATGTCAGAAGGGAGAGGGCAGAAGTTCAGATTCTATACTCAGCTTCTGTTAACAGTCTGGGGATGAGGAATGGGAGGGGTTTCTCCTTCTAGTGGACAGAGGTGGGGCTCCACTGGACTTAAATGGCAGCACCTTACCTGAGATGTGTTATGTTGAAGCCTGGAGATGGTGGAAGTCTAGGATTCCTATTAGTCCTTTGTTGATTGATGGGGGTGGAGTTACACCTTTTTTTTTTTCTTGTGGAGTTATGCTGCAGTAGGGTGGTTATTGCCTAAAAGTTTTCTGTCTTGCAAAGGTACGTCTTTGTCCATTGGCTAGACAGAGCAGGTTTTTCTTAAGCTTTTTAAAATCTGCACCTATTGACATTTTTAGTTTGCTGGCTTCTCCAACACCCAGTCTGGAATATATGTGGCAAAAAGAAAACCCAGGAAAGCCAATGTCATGACATTCCTTGAGTCCCAAAATCCCTTCTTTAAATTTTAATTGGTTATAAGGATAAAGCAGGTGGTTGCTTATAACCACAAGCATTTAGAACATTATTTTACTAGTTCTGTTAATTTTAACAATTATTAAAGCCATGGATTAAATGGATTAAGAACTGGAAGGTTTGATCATCAAGGAGAAATTCAGCTTTCATTAGTCATACTCTGTGTAATTTTTGAAAATTATTTTTATTTTTTAATTAAGTTTATTGGGGTAATATTGGTTAATACAATTTATAATTTTCAAATGTACATTATAATTTGACATCTGTATATTTTATTGTATGTTTATTACCCAAAGTCCATTTTCCTTCAGCTACCATATATTTGATCCTCTTTACCCACTTCACCCTTCTCTTACCCCTCTATATTTGACCCTTTTTACCCCATCTACCTCCGCACTCCTCCCCTTGTTTGTTTATTTAATGTTCAGGATGTTTAGCTGTATTAATGGGAGAATATGAATTAGTATCTACTGTGTCTTGGCCTTGAACTGGAATCTTTGCCTTTTTACTATCTCTAGATTTAGAGTTTGAAAGTTTTTTCTTTCAGTACTTTAAAAATGTTACTCCACTGTCTTCTCACTTTCATTATTTCCAGTGCCCTGATGTCATCTGTATATATGTTTTTTATTTAACATGTCTCTTTTTCTGGCTGATTTAATATTTTTATCTATTTATTTTTAATTAATTAAACAAATAAATTTTTTATGGTTTCATTGGTTAACGAAATCCAATAAGTTTCGGCTGTACATTTTAACAGTAAGGCATATATATGTGTTTACACTGTGTGTTCACCTCCCATAGTTAGATTTCTTTCTGTTACTATATATTTGACTCCCCTACCCCATCTATATCCCACCTCCCTCCTACCCTCTGGAAACCACTAGTCTATTGTCCATGTCCATGAGTCTCTGTTTAGTTGTCTTGTTCATTTGTTGCTTTTAGGTCTATATTCCACATATAAGTGATATCATGTGGTTTTCAATTTTTTTGTCTGGCTTATTTCACTTAGCATGATTATCTCGAGGTCCATTCATGTTGTTGCAAAATGGCAGTATTTCATATCTTCTTACAGCCGAATAATATATTCCATTGTATATATGTACCACAGCTTCGTTAGCCAATCATCTATCATAGGATACTTTCGTTGCTTCCATGTCTTGGCCACTGTGAATAATAGTGCTATGAACATCAGTGTGCAAATACCTTTGCGGATATGGGTTTTCAAGTCTTTGGGGTAAATACCCAGTAAAGGGATTGCTGGATCATATGGTAGATCAATTCTTAGTTTTTTGAAGAACCTCCATACTGTTTCCTATAGTGGCTGTATCAATTTCCAGTCTTACTAGCAGTGTATTAAGTGTTCTTTTTTCTTATCCTCTCCAACATTTGTTATTACTTGTCCTGTTGAGTATAGCTATTCTAACAGGTGTGAGATGGTATCTCATTGTGGTTTTGATTTGCATTTCCCTAATAGTTAGCAATTTTTAGCATCTTTTTAAAGATTTGTTGGCCATTGGTATGTCCTCTAGTCAGAAGTGTCTGTTCAGGTCCTCTGCCCATTTTTTGATTAGATTGTTTTTTTTGTTGTTGTTAATGAGTCATATGAGTTCTTTGTATATTTTCCCCGTTCAGATGGTTGTCTCTTTATCTTGTTGACAGTTTCTTTTGCTATGCTTTTTAATTTGATGTAGTCCCATTCATTTATTTTTGCTTTTACTTCCATTGCCTTTGAGGTCAAATTCATAAAATCCTCTTTATGTCAAGGTCCATGAGTTTAGTTCCTATGTTTTCTTCTATGCATTTCATTGTTTCAAGTCTTATATTCAGGTCCTTAATCCATTTTGAGTTAATTTTGGTGATAGACAACAGTTTAGTTTCATTCTTTTGCAAATGGCTTTCCAGTTTTCCCAGCACTGTTTATTGAAGAGGCTTTTCTTTCTCCACTGTATGGTTTTAGTTTTTTTGTCGAAAATTATTTGTCCATATAAATATGAGTTTATTTCCACACTGTCAATTCTTTTCCACTGGTCCGTGTGTCTCTTTTGCTACCAATACCATGCCATTTGGATTACTGTCACTTTATAATATAATTTGAAGTTGAGCAGAGTGATGCCTCTATCCTCGTTCTTTTGTCTCAGGATGGCTTTGGTATTTTGGGGTCTTTTGTGTTTCCATACAAATCTGATGTTTTTTGTTCTATTTCTTTAAAAAATGCCGATGAGATTCTGATGAGGATTGCATTAAATCTATATAATGCTTTAGGTAATATGGTCATTTTAACTATGTTGATTCTTCCAATCCAAGAACAAGCAATATCTTTCCATTTCTTTGTATCTTCTTCGATTTCTTTTAATAGAGTCTTATAGTTTCATCATATAGGTCCTTCACTTATTTCATTAGATTTATTCCTAGGTATTTTATTTTTGTGTTGTAATTTCAAGAGGAATATTTTTTCCACTTCTTTTTCTGATATTTCATTATTAGAGTATAGGAATGATATTGGATTTTTGAACATTGATTCTATATCCAGAAACTTCACTGTATTTGCTTATTGTTTCTAGTAGTGTTCTTGTGGGGTCTTTAGGGTTTTCTATGTAGAGAATCACGTTATCCGCAAATAGTAACAGTTTGACTTCTTCGTTTCCTATTTGGATGCCTTTTATAGCTTTCTCTTGCCTGATTGCACTCTCTAGGACCTCAAAGATATTGAATAACAGTAGTGATAGTGGACAGCCTTGCCTTGTTCCTGATCTTAGAGGGAAGGATTTTAGTTTTTCACCATTAAGTATAATGTTGGCTGAGGGTTTGTCATAGATTGCCTTTATTATGTTAAGGTACATTCCTTCTATACTGATTTTGTTAAGTGTTTTGATCATAAATGGGTGCTGTATCTAGTCGAAGGCTTTTTCTGCATCTACTGATGTGATCATATGATTCTTATTTTTAAACTTGTTTATGTGGTGTATCACATTAATTGATTCGCATATGTTGAACTATCCCTATGCCTCTGGGATGAAGTCCACTTGATTGTGGCGTATAATCTTTTAATATATTGCTGTATTTGGTTCACTAATATCTTATTTAGGATTTTTGCATCTGTGTTCATGAGAGATATTGGTCTGTAACTTTCTTTTTTTTGTGTTATGTTTACCAGGTTTTGGTATTAGGGTGATATTTGCCTCATAAAATGAGTAGGAAAGTATTGCCTCCTCTTCAAGTTTTTGGAAGAGTTTGGGGAGAATAGGTATTAAATCTTCTTTGATTTGGTAAAATTCACTGGTGAAGCCATCTGGTCCTGGACTTTTACATTTTGGTAGGTTTTTGATGATTGTTTCAATTTCCATACTGCTAATCGGTCTATTTAGATTTTCCAGTCTTCTTGATTCAGTCTATGAAGGTTGTATTTTTCTAAGTACTGGTCCATTTCTTCTAGGTTATTAAATTTGGTGTTGTATACTTTTTCATAGTATTCTTGTATGATGCTTTGTATTTCTGTGGTGTCTGTAGAAATTTTTCCTCTCATCCCTGAATTTGTTTACTTGTGTCCTTCCTCTTTTATCTTTAGTGAGTCTAGCCAGGGATTGGTCAATTCTATTAACTTTCTCAAAGAACCAGCTCTTTGTTGCATTTATTTTTTTCTATTTTTTTGTTTTCAATTTCATTTATTTCTGGTCTAATTTTGATTATTTCTTTTCTTCTGCTGACTTTAGGCTTCATTTGTTCTCCTTTTCTAGTTTTCTAAGATGAAGTGTTAGATTGTTTATTTGGGCTTGTTCTTGTTTTTGGAGATAGACCTGTAATGATATAAACTTTCCTCTTATGACTGCTTCTGTCATGTCCCAAAAGTTTTGATATGTTGTACTATTGTTATCATTCGTTTCTCTGTATCTCTTGATCTCTCTTTTTGTTTCTTCCCCAACTCCGTTATTCTTCAGTGGCATGTGTTTAATCTCCATGTATTTGCAGTTTTTCCTGATTTATTTCTGAAGTTGATCTCTAGTTTCAAAGCATATGATCAGAAAATATAGTTGGTATGATTTCCATCCCAAAACAACTGTTTTGGGATGGAAGGCTCTGTAAATGTCAATTATGTTCAATTGGTCAAATTTGTCATTTAAGGACATTATTTCCTTATTGATTTTCTGTGTGGATGATCTGTCCATAACCAACAGTGAGGTATTTAGGTACTGCCTAGTACGATAGCATTTTGGTCTATTTCTCCCTTTAGTTCTGTTAGTAATTGTTTTACATATTTTGGGACTCCCTGATGGGGACATAGATATTAATAAGTGTCATGTCTTCTTGGTGCATGATTCCCTTTATCATTATAAAGTGTCCCTCAGTATTTTTCTTTTACCTTTTTTATTTTGAAGCCTCTTTCATCTGATATTAGTACCGGTGCTTCCATTTTTTTGTGAATGCCATTTGCTTGAAATATAATTTTCCACCCTTTCACTTTGAGTCTATATTTGTCTTTGGAGCTGAGATGTGTCTCCTGGAGGAAGCATTTTTTTTTTTAATCCAATCTATAGCTCTGTGCCTTTTTATTGGTGAGTTCAGTCCATTTACATTTAGGGTGATTATTGAAATATGAGGTCTTCTTATAGCTATTTTATCTTTTGTATTCTGGTAGCTCGATATTTCCATCGCTTCCTTATCCTTGTGTCTGTTTTCTTTATTTTTGGTTGGTTTGTGGTTTTTACCTCTGTTCCTTCTTGTTTTATGTTATATGCTTCGGTTCTAAATCTTTGGTGTGTGGTTATCATTTTGAATATGTAGAGGATAGTTACACACACACACACACACACACACACACACACACACACAGTCATCCATTTTCTTCTACGGTGCCTTATCTCTATTCTCCTTTGTGATATTGGATCTTTGAATCCTCCCCTTTTCAGTCATTGTTGTCTCAATTTTTCCTAGGTATGCTGAACGTTCATTATTATCTTGCTATAGCAATTCTCTTTTTATTATTTAAGCTTATAATGCCCTGTTCTTAGTAAGGGTGGCAACTCCTCTGCTTCTATCAGTCTGCTGGTAATCTTACTTGTAATTATGTATTTTTTTGTCATTTTGTTTTAGGTGAACTGACCCCTTTCAGTATTTTCTGTAGTGAAGGCCTCATAGTGGAGAATTCCATCAATTTTTACATTCCATCAATGTCTGAAAGGTCTTTATTTCTCCTTCATATGTAAAAGAGAGTTTAGCTGGATACATTATTCTTGGCTGATAGTTCCTTTCATTTAAGAGTTTGAATATTGATTCCACTCCCTTTCTGGCTTGTAAGGTTTGTGCTGTGAAGTCCTATAATAATCGAATGGGTTTTCCTGTATAGGTTACCATCTTCTTTTCACTGGCTGCTCTGAAAATGTTTTCTAATCCCTGCTCCTTTTCCTCCCCTTTGAGAATCTTCATTATTCTTACGTTTCCTCTCTTTTTGTTATCAGCTAGTTCTTGTATTTCTCTTTCATTGTTTTTTATTCTTCACTTTCTCTCTTTTTTCTTCTGATTGATTTCTAGATTTCTGTCTTCGATATTACTGATCCTTTTCTCCATTTGGTCGACTCTATTTTCTAAGGTTGCTATTTCATTTTTGAACTCTTGCAGTGTGTTCTTCATCTCCAGAAGTTTTATTTCTGTTCTTTTCGAGGGTTTCAGTGTCCTTGCTAAAGAACTCATTCTGCTCACCTAGTTGTTTTTTCAATTACTGAAATTGTTGATAGGAATTATTTTGGATCTCATTGAGTTTTTTCAGCAGTACCATCCTGAATTCTCTGTCATTTAAGTCGCATATTTCTGTCTCTTTAAGCTTATTTTCTGGAGATTTTTCTCTCTCTCTCTCTTTTTTTTTTCTGAGCTGCTTTGTTACCTTGGTTGTTTATGGTGTTTAATGGACTATTTCTCTTTCTGGGCATATAGAAGTGTATTCAGCTTTTTTTCCAGAAGGAAGATTTATTATATCATGTTCTCTCTAACCTGTTGCAAAAAAGGCATTTTTCTTTTGGTTTCCAGTAGGTACCATTAAGCCACTTGTATCCTGCTTTATATAAAGTCTTAATAATGCCTTTAATTTTTAATCATATTTAATCACACTCAGTACCCTCAGTCTCAGTTCCTGTTAGTGACAGTTTTGGTAGTGTTTTTTCAGATTTCCCTGAGGCTCCGCGGTGTTTGGTTATGGAGGGTACGGTGAGAGGGGCCTTCTGGGTTAAGGGATATGGTCCTGTCCCGCTTCTCTGCTTTCTGCTCTGATGACTGGGCCCTGTTGTTGGCGTGTGGGGCTCACAGCTCTCCCAAGCGGAGATGTTCGAGGAACTTGCCATACCTTCTACTCTCCCACTCCTCCTACAGGGAGCTCCAGCTTCAGAGGCAGCTTCTTTGTTTCTCCCAGTCCACTGCTTGACACCCAGGGTTCTGACCTGTGGCACCTCTTACGTGCATATCCCACACTCAGATGTGTTGGTGTGCAGTTTGAGGATTTTTGTTGTGTTTTAGATGTTCAGCTTATTACTTTTTCAAGGCAAGAAATCTGGGGACATTTCTCACACCACTGCCACATTTTATTGTCACTTCAAGATTTTTTTTTTAAATCTTGTTTTGAACAGTTTAATTATGTGTATTTTGGTGTTCTTTTCTAAATTTTTTTTTTTTTTGTTTAGGTTTCATTGAGCTTGGAAATGTAGGTTTTACTTTTTTAGGTGTGGAAAGTTTTAGGCCATCATTCTTCAAATATTTTTTTTGTTTTCTCCACTCCTCCCCCTTATTTCTATATTAGTCTGCTTTAAGTCATCACACATCCCACTGATGTTGTTTTCATTTTGGGGAAATATATTTTGAAGAAATGATCTTGATTGCCTTCAAGTTTAGTAATCTTTACTTCTGCCATGTCTAATCTGCTGTTCATCCCATCCAGTGTATTTTTCATCTCAGATGTAGTTTTGTTTGTTTGTTTGTTTTTACAATTGGTATCCTTTATTTATCTATCATTTTTAAAGCAAATAACAAATCTACATTTCAGGAATGAAAGTTTGCTATTACCGAGGATTATCTTCAGCATTTACTGCAACTCCAAAAACAGGAATGTTCCATGCAACAGCAGCACTTTTCTTTTTATGTTGATTACTCTTAATGTAGCCATACTCATTTGCCTCTGCTTGGTATAAAGTGTAATTACTACCTGGGACATCTCATAACTGATAAAGTTAGAGATGAAGCTGTTTACATAACTACTAGTTGTATCTTTTTTAAGACTCTCCAAGAGCAAATTAACTACTATATGATGCAATTTAATGAAAGGAAAAAGAAGAAGAAGAAACATCCTTCATGGTCTTTTATTCATTTCATCAATTAGAACACACAAGGCAGCATATTTCTCTATAATCCGATCTCTTTGATGACTTGAATTTTCTCTTCAATGTTCATTCTGTCCAGTGCAGTTGTTGCTATCATCAGCATCCATTGGTTCAGTTTTTACTCTCATCTCTGTTTCTGAATGGGGCAAATCATCAGGCAAAGAAGCCAAGCAATTTTGAATCATCTCAGTGACTTATTCCAGATGCTTTGAAACCACTCAGCTGTTTTAAGGCATTGATGTTTCTGCACCTCTATCATGACACTCAAGGTTTCTCTTGCTTGGTGTGATCAATATTCATTTATGAGATGATGGACATGTACAAAAAGCAGCTTACTTAAGGTCTTCTAGCTTTTCCTCTCATTTTATACTCCCAAGACTCCTTATCAAGATATCTAAGGTCTAAGAAATTAATAAGGATAGACATACTGAGTTTTCTCAGTTCTTTCTTGTGATCGAACTACATAGGATCAAACTATTCAATGCCTTGACTTTCTAAAGGGCGAATAAGATTGTCACATTGGAACTGGTTGCCAAACATTATAACAGTCTTTTATTGGAGGTGGAGACTTGGGAGCTAGGCCTCCCTGAATGTTTTCATCTGTATACTTCTTGATGTACTGCATTGAAGCTGGTGGAAGAGCACTCACTTGCTGTGGTTCACCTATGGTGGAAGATCAAGAACCTCAGCCCTGAGTTTACTCTGGTAGTCAGACATAGTTTTGTTTGTAGAAGTTTGACTTGGGCATTTATACTTTTATGCTTGTACTTAACTTTTTGAACACAGAGAATATAGTTATAGAATTGTGTTTATATCCTTTTCTGCTAATTCTAACACCTATATCAGTTTCAATTAATTGATTATTCTCATTATATAGATAATGCTTTCTTGCCTGTTTGCGTGCTTGGTAATCTTTTACTGAATGTGAGACACCATGATTTTTTACATTTTTGGATGCTGGATGTTTTGTATTCCTATAAATATTTTTGAGCTTTATTCTCAATTAAAGTTGTTACTTGAAAACGGTTTGATCCTTTTTGATTTTCATTGTCTTTTTAAGATTTATTAGGCAGGTCCAGGACAGTACTCAGTCTAGGATTAATTATTTCTCACTACCGAGGCAGGAACTTCTGAGTACTCAACCTGATGGGCCATGAATTATGAAAATTTTCAGTCTGCTTGCTTGGAACAGGCCCTCAGCGCTGGGCATTTTTCCCTCCAATGCTTTTGGATAGTTCTTTTCATGGACCTGGGTAATTTCCTCATATACACTCTGCTGAATGCTCAAGAGGGTCCTTCTGCAGATCTTTGGGTTTTCCTCTCCCTGTAGTCCTCTCTTTTCTGTTACTCTGTTCTATGAAATCTAGCTGCCTTGATCTCTCAAGACACTCAAATCTATGTCTTCAACTGTGGGAATCTGCCAGGCTCTGCCTCAGTTTTTTGTCCCTGCAACACAGTCCAAAAACTTCTCAAAGCAGAAAGCCAGGGCAGTTGTAAGGCTCATCTCATTAGTTTCCTGTTTCTTCTTTGTTGCCTGAGGTCCACTATCTTGGAAACATTTTTTTTCCATATATTTTGTTAATTTTTTGGATTGTTTCAGGTGGGAAGGTTAATCTGGTTTCCACTACTCATTCCATCTTTCCTAAGAATGGAAGTCCTCCATATTATTTTTTAATTTTTTTACTTAAATCTTTTTAAATTTTTAATTTTGATTGGATGGCAGAGTGGTGAGTAAAATTTTTTTTTAGTTTTATAACACTCTATGGTCCATTTTGTTATACAGTATTTATATATTTATTTTCTTTAATCTTCATGTCCTGTTTCCAGTCTCTGAACTCATTGCTACAATTTTAATTTGTATTATGTGTATTCTTTTATTTACATTTGAACTTGTAAAATGACTTGGGTTTTTTTTTTTGAGCATTTATTTGCAATGCACATAGCTAATATTCTGCTGTTGAATTTGTTCGTTTGTCCTCCAGCAGAATGTTTTCACATCATATTGATTTGTATAGTTACTCCATTAAATTGCTTCTTTCTGCTTGTTCATCTAACATTATAATATCCCTCCACACATTTCACTTGAAAGCAAGATTGCTAGGTCATAGTTTATGCATTTGCATATCCTGCCTACTCGCATTTAGTATATCCCATGTGGAAATTATTTGTAGTCTTAATTCTAGAATTTTGTTATCTTAAAAAAACTGTATTAATATAGACTGAGCAATATTTTGTACTTTTCTGCCTATCACTGTTATTTATATAATATTTCTTTTTAGAATCAGTTTTTTATTTTGATAGATTTCATTCTCTAATAATTCTTAAAAGTAGTATTTATGGATTGAAATAAATCTGCCTTGATTACTTTTTTCTTTTTTAATGGAGAATTTTAGTATCAAAATTCCATTCCCTTTGTAGGTAGAAGCCATTGCTCTTTTGTATTCTTACCAACATTATGGCTCGATTCTGGTTCTTTTCTAGAGCTGGCCAAAAATTTGATTTTCTACCTGTGGTTTAAAAAATTCTGTTACAAAAATTCTTAATCATTTTAAAGGATTTAACATCTGTATTTATGAAGGATATTGGTCTATTTTGTTGTAAGGATAAGTTTGTTATAAGAGTAAGGCAGGAGGTTGCTTATAACCACAAGGCATTAAGGGCGATTATTTTATTGGTTCTGTTAATTATAAGTTATTAAAGCCATAGACAGTGGGTTAAAAATGAGAAGATTTGAACATCAGGTGAAATTCAGCTTTTATTATTAGTCATACAATGTGTAAATATACCCCTACTACAAACAAGTAAACCAGTATTTTTGGTTAATTGTAAGAATTTTCATTACAGTTAACAATTATAACTAAGAATACTACAGATGAGTTTTTTATAATCAAATTACCAAATTTATCAGATGTTATATTTGCCTTAACTTGACAAATATTTATATTCTCAGTATTTTCAAATCACATGAATTATATATATCCTCCAGACTTAGGCTTCCTAGAGTCCTCTCATTGGAATCACACAGGATGTGTTTAATTCCTCCCAGTAACACATTGTAATAACTTATATGAAGTGTTGTCTACTAGAGAAGTTCACTGAGCTTGCAAATCCAGGGTCTTTCTCAGGGGTCAGTCATAGAGGCACATAGTACCTGTGTCACTGAAATTCCAGATGCCAGAAAGGAAAGCAGGTGAACACACCATGTTGTTTGTTTGTTTAGTCACGGTGAGCCACTTTTATCATGTAAGGGAAGTATTATATGAGTACAGGCAGCTCACCAGGCAAGTTCTCAGATGCTAGCCCAGGGCCATCCTTACAAGCAGGCCTTTCTATTAACTCATTTTTGGCATGAAATATAAATGGCATAACATACCAATTAAACAACAGAGGTTGTCAGAATGGATTTAAAAAAAATGACTCAGTGTCTATAAGAAAGTCATTATATATATATATGTATATATATATACATATATATATACATATATATATACATATATATATACACATATATATATATACATATATATATATACATATATATATGACTCCCTATAAATATAGGGAATTTTAAAGATAAAAGGTTGGAAAAGATATTACATACAGTCAGTAAACACAAGAAACCTGAAGTGACTGTATTGATATCAAAGTAGACTTCTGAACAGTGAAAATTGCCAGAGATAAAGAGTAATAGTATATAAGGAAAAAAAGAACTGAATAGACGAAACTATTGAAAAAGAATAAAGTTGGAGGGAACACATTACCCAATTTAAAGACTTACTATAAAGCTATAGGAATCAAGATAACTTGGTATTAGTGAAGGGATGGATAGGTTAGTGGAACAGAATAAAAAGTCCAGAAATTGACACAAAATGGCCAATTGATTTTTGACAAAGTTTTAGCAATTCAATGGAAAAAGGACAGTTTTTATTTAACAAATAAGTGCTTGAATGACTGGATAGCCATATGCAAATAAAATGAACCCCAACGGAAACTTCGTATATTATATGTTAACTCGGTATGGATCACTGATCCAAATCTAAGACTATAAAATAATTTATTGGTTAAACCTCTAGGACCTTAGTGGTGTGCATCTATTGTCCTGGAATTGGATGCAGCTATAGACTGCCCAGTGCTCAGATGCCCCACCCTGCTCTTTTACCCCATTAACAAGTTCTACACTTGATGTTAGCCAAAAGGCCGAGAAGCAATTTAACAAGTTCTATTTTATATCTGTCCAAACCATTTCTGGTTTGCCCTTATAAATGTCATGCTTTTCTCAGTAAATTTATACCTTGATACTTATATATTTATTGCAATATGAAGAAAATTTCATTATATCTTATCAAATTAGTGAACAGGAAAGTTTTAGATGATTTGCTTGAATAATTCAAACGTCCTGCTAGAATTTCAGTAATTTTTTCCCTTAATTTGGTCTTCAGTTTGTTTTTAAAACTTGATCTCTTTTTAACAGGTATTACATTTTTGTTTTTTGAATTATTGCATTGATAAGAATTTTAGACAATATTAGTAATAATGACTAATACTAAGTACCCTTGTTTACTAAATTTAATTTGGTGGAGTTCTTTTAGTGTTTTATCATTAGGTAAAATGTTATATGGGGGCTATCTAAAACTCTTTAGTTCTATTACAAGATTATATTATCTCTCTGTTCTTCTTCTAAAATCAGGTTCAGAGTCTCATAGCATACCATCTATATTCACAAAACTTTTCTTTTGGTTATTAATAAAATCAGAGGAGGTGATCTCTTTCAATTACTCCTGAGGCTTTCTACTTCCTGATATGATCCCTGATCCATGGTAATGATGGTAACTATTCATATTAATTTCCTAGGGCTGCTGTACCAGTTGCAACAAACCTGATGGCTTAAAAAAGAAATTTATTCTCACAGGTCTAGAGGCCAAGAAGTATGATATCAAGGTGTCAGCAGAGTTGGCTCCTCGTGGAGATTTTGAGAGGGAGTCCATTCCAGTCCTCTTTCCTAGCTTCTGGTGGGTGCTAGCAATCTTTGGGTATTCCTTGGCTTGTGGCTGCCTTCCAGTCTCTGTCAGTGTCTTTACATAGCCTTTTCATACTCTATCTCTGTATGTCTTCTTTTCTGTCTTTTGTAAGGATACTCATCCTTATAAGATTTAAGTCCACCCTAATCTTGAGGTCCTTACTTTATATCTGCAAAAATCCTTATTCTAGATAAGTTTATTGTCACAGGTTCTGGGGGTTAAAACTTGGGCATATTGTTTTAGACGCCACATTCAACCCATTCTATACCACTCAACCTACTATACCACTATACCTCTTTTGGTCAGGAATGGTGCCTGGCTCTGGAGATAGAAAGGTGAATAAAAGTGATGCCTTTAATCACATAGTCTGATATAAGAAACGATACAGAAACCCTCACATACTTATAATGAGATATATTAAATACAATGATGAGATATATACAAATCTTATGAAAACACAAATTAGGATGTTCACAGAGGTATTCCTTTAAGAGTTAGTGTCTATCTAATACTGCCCCGTCTAATATGAAGCCACATGTGGCTGTCGAACACTTGAAATGTGGCTAGTGTGACTAAGGAACTGAATTTTCCCTTTTAATTTTAATATAAATTTAAATAAAGATAATTGATTTAAGTATTGTAAGACTTTTAAATGTGCCTGGAATAACTTGATATGCAAATAGTAAATTTTATGAAATCTATATGTAGATCAAATATTTCTGATGAAAATTTAGCATCTAAATTGATATGTTCTGAATTGTAAAATACACAGCAGATATTGAATCCTGAGTACAATAAAAAAGCTTTGGTGTCTCCATTTCCTCATCTGCTAAATGTGATTGACAGCACATTCACTGTGATGATCCTACAAGCAACCTAATGGAGGAGCATTGTCAATTTCAAATTTCACATTGTTTTATTATTAGAGAATTTACAAAGCCTACTAATTAATGGTAAGGTGGAAGACAAGTACTAGAAGAGTTTCTGCATCACAAATAATGACACTGGTTTTCTGAGGAGCAGGGCAGCAATGTGGTAAGAATGAGGGACCACAGGGCACTGCAGGATCTGCTCCTCAACCCTGCTACTTCCTCTTTTCTTTTTCCTACCTCACTTTCTTCCAGCCCCACTGGCCTGCTTGCTATGATCTCCCAGATAGGGACGTGCCTCACTCCCTTACTTTCTTCAGATCTCTACTCAAATATGACTTTTTCACAGAGGCTTTCCTTCAAGTCCTACATAAAATGCCCCACCACTCTCACCACCCCCATCAATCTCCATTCCTTTAGTCTTTTTTATTTGCTTTGTTGTGGCCAATATTGAATAGACCAAACCAAGTATGCTCTCAAAGGCTGCTTATTAGCTGCTGGCTGTCCTTGCTAGGAGCAGCCCCGAACAAAAATCATATCCAGTTTATATACAGTTGATTGTTTCTCATGTCAGGCAAGCTTATAAGATCATTGTTACATTGTTACAAATTTCAAATTAACAGGAGGCGGTTAAGGGTTCTGGGAACTAGGCCTTTTTGTTTTAGGTAAACATTATTAAGGTATAGACCTCCTTTGTCTAGTTTTCAGGTTTTTTAATTAACTCTTTCCTTATCACATTTCAGCAGGCTGTCACAGCTTCACTACATACATGAATATGTATGCAATAGTCATTGTTTATTTTCTTCCCATTAAAACATAAGACTTATGATAACAGGAACAGTTTTGTCTTGTTTATTGCTTCTTTCTCAGAACCTAGAATTTATGGATTTAAATGAGTCATTCTAATCACTTTGAATGCATGACCACCAACCAGTGTGTTCAGCAGTGATACCATATGTCTGTTGTCTAGTTACTCTTCCATTATCTCAGACAATTATTTTATACTTACTTCATATGGTAACTATTTTAGTATTCAGTATGTTCTCCCTCTTGTCAGCAAGAAGGCCATCCTTACTGGTTTGAAAGTCTTAGTCTACTTCTGTTGTAATGGGTCATGAGAACTTATGTATTTAAGATGGTGATGTAAGATCTAAGATGGCGGAATGGAAAATTTAAAATTCCCCCAGCAAGTAGACTGCAATCCCCTCTGACCAAGGGCCGGAATTCTCCGCCCAGACATCCTATTTGCTTGCTTAAAGGTCAGGCCATAATCAGGCCATATGGTTAGCCAATAAGGAACTGCAACCTGTCCCGCACGCGCCAAGTTAGCCCGCCATAAACCTAATATAAGGAACCTCATGCTAAGGATCGGGGCTCTTGTTCTCGCTGCTGCGGCAGTAGAGGCTTGAGCCCGGATTCGAATCCGTAATAAAATTATCTTTTTGATTCTAATTCGGCTCTCAGGTCATCTTGTCCGGGTGCGGTCCATAACACTGTTATCTAGGTCTAATGATTAGTAGCACTCATTTTCATTCTCAAAAGTGTTCATGTTAAATTATAATAATCCTACTTGGAGACATTATGATTTATAAGATATTTGATCTTTATCCACAGTTCTTGACTTGCAGCTCCCAAAACCCTTGGAATTTCCTAGGACTTTGGAGTGATCAAGGTATCTTTTAGATGTTAATGAAAGTGACTTTGGACCCCACCCAAGGGTTGCTGGGAGATCAACAATGTGTTTGGAACTTTAAGTCCTCCCCACATTCCAATTCCTCCCACCTCCAGGTAGGAAAGAGGGACTGGTGATTGAGTTCAATTGCTATTGGCCAATGATTTGATCAATCATGCTTATGTAATGAAGCCTACATAAAACTTCAAAAGGACAGGGTTTAGAGAGCTTCCAAATTGGACAGAGATGCTATGAGAGGGGTGTGCCTGGAGAGGACATAGAAGCACGTGCCCTTTCCCCATACTTTACCTTGTGCAGCTCTTTCATATGGCTGTTCCCGCATTATATCTCTTTATAATAAACTGGTCATCTAATAAGTAAAATGTTTTTCTGAGCAATGGGAGCTATTCTTGCAAATTAATCTAACTACACAGTGGAGCCTCCATTCTGTAGCTAGTTGGTTAGAAGCCCAGTTAACAACCTGGGCTTGTGACTAGTATCTGAAGTGGTGAGCAGTCTTGTGGGACTAAGTCCTTGTGGAATCTGATTCTACTTCCTGGTAGATAGTGTCAGAATTGCTTGTTGGTGTGGGGAAGCCTCCACGCACATGCATGCATGCACACACACAGGTTGGAATTGGGTTTTAGAACACTCATTCATTTCAAAACAGATAACCAAACCTTTCCAGCAGGGCATGTGGTTTTGATGCAGAACAGGGCAAATTCCCCCAAGTGGGAGGGTGAAGCTCAAGCTCTGCACCAAGAGAGAATTCTTAACTGAGAGCAGGAAAGAATTCAAGTGCATGCCAGAATTATAGTAAACAGGAAAGTTCATTAGACAGAGCGTGGCCTCCTCCCAGAGACAAAGACGGAGAGAGCCTGAGAGAGACTTGGAGGTACAGAGAGAGAGGAGAGAGAGAGAAGGAAGGGAGGGAGGGAAGGAGAAGGAAGGAGAGAGAATGAGAGGGATGGTGAGAAAGAGAGGGAAAGAGAGAAAGTGTGAGGGACCCGGAGTATTTGGGGAATTCAGTTTACATGTTATTCTTAGTGTCCATGAATTACAGTTTGAAGACTGTTTATATATTCTCCTTTGATAGTATGAGTATACAGTGTGAAAGGTAAGAGTATATAGTGTGAAAGGTCTGCTGGCTATTCTCAGCCTTTGATCCATAGGTTTCCCATGGTTTTAGCCTCAGGGAATGACTGGTTGTGTTTATTTTGTGTTGGGTGGGACTTAAAGATTCTGTTTTTTCTTTTTTCCCTTTACAGTATGGGTAAATGGTTTGCTAGTAATCCCAGCAGAAATTTTCCTTTGTTCTGTAGGTTTCCTCATGGCCTCGCCTTTGGGCTGATCAGCATACTGCAGTCTCTGAATATGGCTTGATTTTTAACATTTAGTTTTCTTGCCTCTTCCCTCTATTAGTTGAGTTGGACCTTTTTTCTGTTTTACTGTTTATTTAGGTGATCTTATCCAATAACAAAGCTTTAAATAACATCTTTATCCTTAAAAATTTCAAATCGGGATCTCTAATCCAGATCCCTACCCTAATATCTAGAAGTCAAATATTCAGCCATTTGCACAACCATTTGAACAAATATTCAACCATTTGCACAACCTACCCTGATATTCAGAAGTCAAATATTCAACCATTTGCACAACCTACCCCGATATTCAGAAGTCAAATATTCAACCATTTGTACAATCTTGCATGTTGCTTAATTAGGCATATTAAAATCACTATGGCTAGCACAAGATTCCTCATATTCCTACATCTACCTGTGTGATGACGTGCTACTGAAAGGGTCACAAAGATGTAGTAATGGGTTAAGGTTAAGAGCCTACGTGCTAATCGCCATGTCTCGCTTCTGGACACCTGCTTGCTTGAAAAGTTATTGTTTGACTATTACCCCTGGGAACCTACCAGTTGCCCATGGGAACCTAACATTTTAACAGTACGCTTTCTGCTTCTGTACCCCCACTTGCACAACCCACCTTTAGGTTGACAGGTAGAGAATAGAAGAAATATTAGACCTTTGTGATTTAGACAGAATGAAGAATGAGATTTTGGGCTTAAAACCCTTGTACCTTTATGGTTCGGGGCTGCTCCTTTGGAAGGACAGCCGCCGGCTAATAAACTGCCTCTAATATCAGAGCACTCAGGTTGAGTCTGGTTATTCCGGTCACAACACCTGTTCCTCTTGAATTTTTCCCATAATAGTGACAATACCTTATGCTCAATTACTCAGGCCCAAAACATCCAATCAACTGTATCCTTAAAATACATTAGATTTGACCATTTCTCCCTCTCTCCACTAATATTACTCCAGCCATCACCATCATTTTGTATATGACTTATTGCAGTAGCCTGCTACCTGGCTTTCCTGCTTCTGAACTTGATCTTCTGCATATTCAGGCATCTAGATAGTGTTTATAATATACAGATCATAAATAGAGGCAGATTATAGATGATTAGGGACCATTGCCTTCCATTTTACATATTTGCTTAAATATATACTAGAAGACCTTAGAGTCTCAGGTAATAAAAAACATGGGCTTCTCTACTACATCAGGCAGTTTTGTTCATGTTTACCAGCTAAAATATGTGGTCCTCACAAGAATGTGGCCTCCCATCCTAGGACTGAGAGAGTTAATTTCTCCCTCCTTTTATAGGCCTTTTACAGTGGTGACAAGTTGATACCCCCTCATCCCTTTCAAATTCAAAAGCAGAGCTCCTGATTTGATTCATCACTAAGCATGTAACCCTCACACTGGCAGAGGAACAAGAATTAGCACAATTCACCAAATCTGGGACTTGAACTTATATAAAATAAGCTCAACTAGAAAAATGTGTCTGAACCATTTTTTAAACTGTAAAGAGCAGGAGCAGAAGACAAGGTAAGAGTCAAAAAATGAGGAAAAAATGCAGAAAAACATCTAGAAAGGAAAAATATGGATGGGTACAAAGAAGCTTACACATGGGGCCTTAATTGCGTTCTTCAGAAGATACTGCTACTGTCATTTCTATTCTGGGTGATTTGTCATCACAGTGATCCCTCCCCTTGGGATTCACATCATTGTGTAGACCCCTCCCACGTTGTGTCAGGGTCACTTATTCCATCAAGTAGGATGTGGCAACAGTGGTCACATGTCATTTCTGAGGAAGGTTATAAAGGACACTGGCTTCTGCCTCTCTTGGATTGCTTGCTCTGTTGGAAGCCAGTTGCCATGCTGAGAGTCCCGCATGGCATCTGTTAATAGCCACGTTAGTGAGCCATCCTGGAAGTGGATCCTCTAGCCCTGGCCAAGCCTTCAGGTGACTGCAGTCCAGCTGAGAGTTGAAGTGCTACTTTGACACCGTGAGCCGGAACCGTCCAGATAAGCTACTCTTTACTCTCAGAAATGGTGTGAAATAATAAATACTTGTTTTATTAAGTCACTGGACTTGTAGACTATTATATAGCAATAGATAACTAATAAACTGCCTGCAAAATTTGTGACTCTAACAATTTCCTAAGAACTGAAGTTGTAAGGGACACCTGGTTCCACTATTTTCACATGTGCAGAAGCAGTGTACTGGACACACTGAAATTCTGGACAGCTACATATTAAGTAGACCATCTGATAGACAAGTTAATGGTGACTTAGGCTAAAACTCCAGAAAACTTGTATTACTTCTTTTGGGATATCTTTATCCTTTATGTCATTTCCCTTATCTATGTTGATGAGTTCCCCTTCAACAAGTTCCTTTGGCTACAAATATAAGGCCTCTTCAGTGGTGGCACTTTCACACATGCAGGGCTGGTATTTCTTCTGTAACACCATATATGTTCAATTAAAATTTTACTTCCAATGTGACCACTTTTTCCTTTGCTGCAAATTTCATCTTCATTGGCCAATTCCTTTTTAATAAACTTTTTGTAAAGTGTAACATGGGTTTGTGTAATAGTCTGACTCCATATTTGATGTTTGACTGATGACAGCTTTCAAGCTACAGTTTTCCTTCTTCTGCCCCACATCTGGGCAAGCTGATATGAAAGGCCCGATTGCTTCCTTTTTTGGCTCTGAAAGGAAATACAAGCCACACAAAGCCTGGCATGTGCATTGGAACCCACACTTAAGCCCCACCCCTTAACAAAACCATAAGCCAGTCTTCTCTGCTTTTTCAAGTCATTTTTGGAACTGCTTGGGAGCCAACCCTGTTCACTCCAGAAAGCCTCATTATGTGAGCAATAAACCTTTTCATACCCTCTTTATGCATGTGGAGTGTCATCAGTTTTGACATCCAAAATTTTGGAATGGGAATTAATCTCATTTCTTAAAGTAATGTCAAAGATAAACAGCTGGAAATAAGGCAGTGAAAACATTTTATTCAGTAATTACTGATAATAGGAGAGGTCCACTAGCTTTGTGCAGAGGTGACTTTTTAAAAATTATTTTTAAAATTTTCAATTACACTTGACATACAATACAGTCTCTTAGTTGCTTCTTCTGTATATCTTTAGTTATAGGACTTCTGTTGAGCTAGACTTCAGGCGATTATCAATGATAGTTCTGTATTTTAGTAGTAATTTTGATGTGGTTGTGGGAGGAGGCAAGCAGAGAACCTCTGCCACCTTGAACGAAACTTGAGGTAATGTTCTTTAATAGGAGAATGTGGTGGTCCTGGTGGTGGGGAGGGGTGTGGGCCTGAGAGGAGATAAGCAGGGGCCTAGAGAAGTAACAAATTACTAAGGGTTGGTCAGTGTAGATACATTGTAAAGGGTGGCTGTGTCTGCAGTTATCAAGTTAGGATTCTACCCTGGGAGACAGGCCCTGTCCTTTCTGATAATTACATTTTAAAGGAATGCCTTTCAGGTCTTTTTGAGACACTTCTGAGTTGTGGGAGGTACATATACATCTCAAAGGGAGAGAGGAAGCATTCATAATTTTAAGTCTTTTTTAATAAATGCTCCAAGAAAGGTAGGTTGGGACCTATCATGTGGTGCTGGCTGGAATTAACATTAAATTCTGGCATCCTTGAGTTTTCTCAGGCAGGCATTTTAGTGTGTGTGTGTGTCGGCAGTGGTTGCGGATTTTGGCCTGTGAACCAGAAAGAATCAAGTGGCACTCAGCGAACTGAGAATCAAAGGAGGTTTATTTACGCCAGTAGGCTCAGAGTCACTCTCTAGAGTCTGAGCCCCGAACAAAGGCAGGCAAGTAGGTTTATGCATTGATTACTTTCGCATACTTGGCGGTCTTTTGTTTTGCATGCTTGGGAAAGGTAGTGTTCCAGGGAGACGAGGTGGTTAAAAAATTCCTCCCGCACAGGGTGGCCATCTTAGGTTTCTTTACATTTCCCGTATCATGGCCCTCTTTTGGTGCTCACCTAAATTCTTTATAGGGCATCACCTTTTTAATTACCTTTCTGATTTCCCTCTTGGTCTTTCTGGACCAAGGACCAATAATTCCATTGCATAAGGATCTTTGCCGTAGTCTTTCTCTCCACTGTAGCTTCTATAAGGGAGGTAACTGTCCGAATAAGAGGCAACAGGCAAGGCAGAAGTAGGTAGGTAACGAGGAGTACTACTCTAATTAAGGTCTTAAAGCCTCCGAAAGTGGAGAACCAACCTCTGAAGGTTATTGCGGTCCCATCCATGCCATATTTGTATGGGCACATGTGCCAGTCCTGTCATCTGTTTGACAAAATCTTCAACTGCCGGCCCTGGTCATCTATTTGCACACAACAGTTGGTGAGATTTAATTTTCCAAATACACCTCCTTCTGCTGCTAATAATCTAATGCCAACCTATTCTGGTAGATGGCATTTCTAATCTGAGTTTCTTGATGTGCCAGGGGGGTTAGGGCTCTCCTAATTTTATTAGTAACTGCCTGCAGTTGGATAATTCAATTTAACATGTAAATGAGGTTGCGGTATCCCCAAGATCTCTTTTGCCCAAGTGGTAGGCCTATAGTAATAGATTATGTGTTCTGGGGACCATTCATTATCCTTCCAGTCCCCTATTTGGATTTCCCTTTTTACCTGCTGTAATAGGGACAGGACTTTGCTATGTTGCCCAGGCTATTCATAGGCGTAATCCTACTAGGACTTTGCTATGTTGCCCAGTGAGTATGTTGCCCCGTGATCTTACATAGGACTTTGCTATGTTGCCCAGTGACTATTCATAGGCATGATCCTACTACTACTGATCAGCACAGGAATTTTGACCTGCTCCATTTTCGACCCGGGCTGGTTCACCACTCCTTAGGCAACCTGGTGGTCCCTTGCTCCTGGGAGGTCACCATTTTGGTGCTGAAATTAGCACAGACACCCAGTTGGCATAGCACACTACAGCCCAGAACTCCTGGGCTCAAGTGATTTTCCTGCCTCAGCCTCCCAAATAGCTGGGACTACAGGCTTGCACCACCGTGCCAGCAAGGGCTTTTGGGACCGGGTGATCAAGCAATTCCCCTGTTATCAGAGGTAGGAGGAAGAGTTTATTATGCCAATTATACAACTTCCTTCTCAATTTTTGGGGAGGGGATTATAGGCCTTATTTCTGCAAATCTAGTAAAGCCTATGTGTGGTCACCTAGTTTCAGGCTTTGCCTGGGTAGGAATCAATTCAGTAGCTTCGCAATCTTTTCCCAGGTTTAACTATTTACAGTTCCATTCTTTGGGAACCAGTTTCTTATATGAGATCTAAAATTGCTGAATCTGTTGAGTGTGCATACCATATTCCCTAGCCCTAAATATATGCTTTAAGCTCTGTACACAAACATTGCAGTCCTTTGACCCTTGTTGTCCTATGTTTTACTCCTGGTTATGATAGTCTATTCCTTACATTTTTTTCACACGTGTGCTTTCTTGAATTCTACCAGGCTGTGATCTGTATTTTATTCCCCCTACTCTTTTGTTTATATTTTTCCCAAGGGAGTCTAATCTCCTTACCTCATTTACACAGTTTCCCATACTCAGGTCCCTGTTCAGCAAGTGGTAAATCTTGCCATGTCCAGTGCGGCTCTGGAAAATATATCTGAAAAGCACTGCCATTCACAGTAGCTATAGAAAACTGTGGTAGTGGACATTCTCTGACCTCTTTTGGTAACATGGATACATAGTTCACACTTCTTTGCACCAATTTCCTCCCTAAAGTCCAATTCTAAGGAGTCCCAGGATGAAATTCCTCAAGCTTCTGCTGTATGTAGACTGACCAGCTTCTGGGGGTGGCCAGAGCGGGGCTGACGATCTCAGGTGGATTTTCTGCTGCCTCTGGAACACGATCCAGAGCGGCTGATCGAGAAAACGTTCTGCTGATCGAGAAAACGTTCTGTAGTCTAAGTTTCCTGGTTCTCTGGAGACACTGTTTTCTTTACCCAGGTGTGACAGAGTCACAGAGTAACACCTGTAACTTTAATGGCAGTGAGAGTTGCTAATATAATAATGTGAGAGCCTGCTTATTTTGGCTGGAATGGCTCCTTTTTCTAATCTTTAACATATATTTCTTCTCCTGACTAAAAAGGGTGGACCTAATTCCCTAGAAGTATGGGGGGGTCTTTCTAAAGTTTAATTTTTCTTTTAAATGAGAATTATATTGCAATAGTTAGGAAAATAAGCCAATTATGATCTAAGTCTTCCGACTATGACTCTAAATTTATTACAAATACCTGTGTATAAACCTTTTTCAAAAAGGTTTTTCAAACCTTTTTCCGCCAACCAGATCCTAACACAGAACTTACTAAATTTCTTTCTCTACTATTGAATACCCTTAAATTTATATTTTTCCCAAATTTCTGCTAACATAGTTGCAGTTACAGCCTTCCCCCCTTTTGCACTGCGGGGAGTCTCCCGAAAAGGATTTTGTAAGGGAAGAAGCCTAAAGGCCTTGGGGTGCATGGATTACAGCAAACCCCTTCTCAGATAGGATGACCTCAGTGTCTTTGCAGGCAGACCTAGAAACCCCTTAACTAATTTTCCTGCCTAACTCCTTTCTAAGAGCCATGAACCCCCTTATTAGTATGGATGTTGAGGGACAGGAGGTCTCTTCTTCCGTATCTGCTTCCTGCTGAGAAGGGTCTAGTTCCTGCCTACTGGGGTTTCATGGAGCTCTTTCCCTTTCTGCCTCAGTCAGGAGTCTTGGGTTTCCTGCTGAGGTGCAGCCTTAGTCCCTAGACAAGGAAAAAGATTCAAACTGATTATTTGATCATATATCTATTAATTTGCCTGTTAAGTAAGTAAAGGAAAACAGGCTTGGTTAATATATTTCTTAAAGAGTAAAAAGACCTTTGGCCTATAGTCCCCTCCCACTCAGACTTTAAGGGCCCTGCCTGTCTTAACACCATTTCTGCTTAACAATGGGCTGATGACCCTTATCAATAGCCAGAGGATCTGAGTTTCGGGCAATTATCAGGATTTGAGGAAGAGGGCCTTTTTCTATAAAGAAAGGAAGGAAGAAAACTTAACTAGGTTTACTAAAAAGACTAACTCTGCTAGAGATGTCCCATTTCATTTCCTCCCTCTTTTGATGGGTCTCATATCTGAGACTAGCTTAAGATAAAGTTGATTGCTTTTTTGCTGTAAGAAAATTCTTCCCTTGGCTTTGGTTTTAACATAAGAATAAATAGTTCTTTCATTAATAAGAAACTATCTAGTGAGTAATTTGCATAACTTACAGAAGTAGTGGTGCTGTAGTTCAATGTCTGAAGTAAATTGGGGCCCTTTCTGTTTGCCTCGAGGGCTGACTTTTAACAGATTGCTGGGAGGTAGTGGGCCTGCTAGTAGGAAACCCTGATAGATGGGTTGTCTACGAATGGTTTAGCCTTAGGTTCCCTACAAATGTGCACTGTCTGGTGGGCAAGGGGGCTTCCCCTTTTAGGCTGTGTCCTAGTTTCTCAGACAAGGCACTTTCTGCACAGGAACCTGGTTCTGATGTGTAGCAGAGAACTTCATTGCTAATCCAGGTCTCACAATGGGAAAGGAAATTTATGTTAGGCTGACTGTTTCTTCCTGTCACTGTGCAGTTAGCATTGGAGAGAGAGACCTATGGGAAGGGTCAGGACAGAGTAGGCAGCTCTAGTATCTAGTAAAAATTCAGTATTTTTCTTTTTGTCACGTCGAGGTGACCTAAGGTTCTACTGTTGTGATCCTGGCAGATTTTTTCTAGGACTAGCGCTTGCAAGTGCTTGGGCCTCAATTGTTGGAGGAGAGAGCAACCCTTTCATGAGAGGCTTGCTATGTGGAGTGAAGGCTTATGAGGTCTACTCTTCCCCAGCTTCTCAGGGCTGGATGGACACTTGCCCTTCTAGTGCCCTTCCTTTTGCAGTTTGCACATTGATTATGTTATATCTCAGTCCTGACAATGCCACTTGTAGCCAACCAAGATAGAGGCCCTCCAGGCCTGCAAGGTTTTTACTGCCTAAGGTCACCTTGAGATGGTCCCTGTATTATGGCAGCTAAAATTGGCGCCCTTTTATACTTTGCTTCCTTCTCTGCCCAGTCCCAGTTATTGGACACCTTAAAGACCTCTGGCACCAAGGCAGTCTGCAGGGTTTAATGTACTTACAGTTTTGAGATGGACTCACGGTTTTCGTACAGCAGTCCCTGATAATAAGTTATTCTGGCGTTGGTCAGCTGCTTATTTATGTTCTTAACTATTCATTAACGGAATTATGGTATAGGGAACCTTTACATTTAAACCTAGCACTCAGAACTGACAGAATTCAGCTGTCCCTCAAAACTTACTGCCTCCTTTTTGATGTTTGGCCATGGCTACAGTGTTGTATCCACTATACAAATCATTGTTTGGTCCCCCACTTCTATTGCGACTGCTCCTAGTTTGATTGTCCTTTGGCCCAGTTTTCTTTGATGACTGGCTCAGGTTGATGTCTTAAATTCTCTGGCCCTTTTAGACTTACAGTTTCCCTGCGACAAGAGCACTCGTTCTTCCAATGGTCGATCTCTCTACAGAAGGCACATTGGTTATGGTGTAATTTCCTTTTGGTTTCTTTCTGCCTTGTGGGAACAGCTGTCTGTTGCACTAGACCTGGGTTCCCTAATGCAGCTGCCAACAGGAACAACTTCTGCTTTTCCCGTTTGTTAGTTACATCCTGGTGTAGCTCTGCTGTTTTTGACACATTTGTTTACTTCCTAGCCCCAACCTTTACCTCTAATTTGGACTTTTCATAATGTTTTCCCTGTAGTGGGGATCTCAGGAGCTTTCTAACAAAAGGGACAAGGATCATTGTAACCTGTCGGTCTTGTTTCTAGGCACTCCACCACTGTTCTTTGGGCTTTTCTATTATCAAGTCAAACTTGAACGAGATGGGAGACATGGTGTCAGACTGGGGCTCTGGGGCGGTAGGGGGCGGCAAAGGCACTGAATGTAGAGGCCTGTCTGGCAATTAATAGTGAAGTGGCTTTGAGGGGACTGATGGAGCTACTAGAATGTACAACAGTCATTAGATAAAATCTTCCTTAGGGCTCTTGGGTGAATTAATTTTGTTGGCGCCTCCTTGTCCTTTCGCCTAGCCAGGTGGGCCACCAGTGCCTGATTCTGTCCCTGCCTATTTATGCTGAACTGGACCCAAGGGAGCACTATAGTAGTGGTCTGCAGCCATGATTCTATGTACAGAACTTGGCCTAGATATCCTGGGGTCCTGTCACTACCCGATACACTGCTCTCACTGTGGGGAGGTCTAAGGTCCCTTCTGAGGGCCAACCTACCCATAAGCAGGCCATTCAAGCTCACAAAGAATACGAAGTTTTTCCAAGGTCACCATTACCCTATACTCCTCAGAGAAACCCTCCTTAAAATTTTCCAACATACAATCTAAGACAGTTGGCTTAGTGGAACTCCCCCCATATTTGCGGGGAGCTTCTTCCTTTGAGAAGTAGGCACAGAGGCCAGTGTTAATATATTCTCTAAAGTCTTAGAAACCTAAAACAACACAAAACACTAAAATTATTTTGAAGAAATGCAGAATCCTAGTTTTCTTTCTAGAAAACCTTTTCAAAACATTTGCATCAGTCCAATAATCTAAAGAACATTAGAAAATTCCAGTTTTGGGGTTTTTTTTTTGCATCGGCTTGCTCTTGGCATTTAAATTTCCAACCTTATTTCACTTTATTACATAAAATTACCTTTCAGAATTTCTTCGCAAACCTCATCCTGTTCCCTTCACAAAATTTCCTCTCAGGATTTCCCTTCACAGACCTTCTACTACTTCTGCAAACCTTCTTTCACACTTCCTTTATTTCTTCAGTTTGCCTCTTTTTACTGGTTCAGTAATAACCAACTCCTAGGCAAATACCTTTCTTGAAATTCTTTAACATATTTTCAAGGACGGTTGCCTTACTCTGACCTGACCCCATGTTTTCCACTGTGTTGGTACCACAAGAACAGACAAAGGGTGGAGTGTCCCTTTTCAGAGACTACTCAGGTGCCCGCCTGGCCATGTCTCTCTCAAGACTTTCACATGCATTGGCTATGGTGTACCTATATAAACCCCAGGCCTGGTCGTTCCCCAGAGGGACGAATCACCGTTATGACTTATGATGTGGCTACAGAACCCCAGGTTGGGGCCCTCTCAGACCACATAGTTTTTCACTGTGGGACCACAGTCTGGAAACTCAGAGACAGGTCTCTGAGATCCACACAGATGCACACGCTCTCAGAGGTTAAAACATTCCCTCCCTGGTGGTCCCTGCCTGAGAGGCACTTGCCCCTGAGAGGTGATCAGTCTCCCCTTCCACCCTTAAGGTGGGCCTGTCTACCGTGGGCCTCGGCCTTACCGTATCGGATGTGGATCCGCTGAATCTCCTTGTTCTCGCTGCTCAGAGACCTGGAGGTTGGCTGGGGGGACAACGGAGTGGGGCTGGCCTAGCGCAGCTGGGCTCAAGACCGCCCCACTGGGGCAGGGTGCACTTTATAGTTGCTCAGTTGCCTCCGCCGACCAGCGTCTCAGCGTTGTGCCCAAACCTGTGGCTTCAAAGGGCCAGCGCGGTTGGATTTCCCGGACAGGGAACCAAAATGTTGCAGATTCTGGCCTATGAACCTGGAAGAACCAAGCGGCATTCAGCGAACTAAGAATCAAAGGTTTATTTACCCTGGTGGCTTCAGAGGAGTCACTCTCCAGAGCCTGAGCCCAGAACAAAGGTAGGCAGGTAGATTTATACATTGATTGCTTCCGCATACTTGGCGTCTTTTGTTTCGCACGGGGAAGGTTGTGTTCCAGGAAAATGAGGTTCTTAAAATTCCTCGAGACAGGGTGGCCATCTTAGATTTCTTAAATTTCCCCTATCAGCAGTAAGGGGGAGAGATATCACCCTAGGGACACAACCTTATGCAGCTGTAGCAGTCTGGATGGACTCTACTCAGATTCTGCAATTCTTAGTAACCACAATGGTTAATCACTGGAAGACAAAGAGCCCACACAACTACAACTGTTGCTGCTCTGTGTGAATTGAATAACAGATTTGCAGTGAACATTCGCCGACAGACTTTGAAAGAAGTTATGTGACTGGTCACTGATTATGATGTGTATCCATTATTAACATAGCAATTTGTAGACCGAAGAGCTAGCAGCCAAGTTTGCCCTACATGTAATTATGGTTAATATACACTGGTAACTGAAGTTTGAATTGTGTTATTAGGGGACGGTGTTATTTAACTAAATCATGATGACTGAAATTCATGCATATCTAAACAATGCAAAGGATTGCCATAAAATGTACAGTGCTGCTACATTTTATGGGCATGTAAATTGTGCAAATGTAAAATAATGAATAAATTTTTGAAAGTTGTATGTAATGCATAAAGTTTCAAATACTGCAATTCTCATAATATTTAAAAATATTTTTGAGAATCACAGAATTTCAGAACTCTAAACAACAAATTGATGGCAGAGTTTATTGCTGTACATAGTCCCCTTTACCTAGCATACAAAATTTAACTGTATTACATGTCATTGTCCTATAAATGTTATTTCTGTGCTTTGAAAATTGTGAATGATCTGCTGACTTGTGCTGTTATTTTAATACTGTGTTGGTGAAATAGAAAAAATTTAAAACAACTCACAAATATTTAGAAGTGTTAATGCTTGTGCTGTAAAACATGCCTGAAAATTGATAACTCTGGAATAGAATTTGATTTTTAACAAAATTTGATTTTGATGCACTGTGCAGTAGTATTGGTAGAGAATACTCTGCAATGCTAAGAAAATGTGAAAAAGAATTAAAACAAAAATTTTCTGACCTATTTGTAGATTTATGTTCTCTGAGAATATACTCTCTATACTTATTCCAATGAGAAAATCAGTACTTACTTAGGGAGTGAATTTTCCCATGTCTTCATTTATTTATTCCTCATATCACTTTTATGTAATATAATATGTGGGTTTTGTTGAATCCTAGTTTAAAATAAACAGCTTCACAAAACTTAACAAAAACCCCTGTAATAGACATTCTTGGGACAATTGGGGAAATTTGAATATGGACTTGATATTAGATGCTTTTTATGGAATTACTGTGAAAATTTTTATAAGTGTGATAATGGTATTGTGATTATGTAGTAGTATGTCCTTAATCTTAGAAGATACATAATGACATATTTAGGGCTGATGTGTCATCATAAATAAATATATATCTAGATAAAGCAAATATGGCAAGATATTAACAGCTGTTGATTTTGTAATCTCAGAGCCTGCTCAAACTGGTCCCATTCTGTTTCTAACAAGACCTGGACCAAAGTTTAAATCTTGGATATACTACTTGTAACACTGTAAACCTTTAACTGCTCCCCAGCAGGAAACTAAAGAACTGGGACATGACCAGAACATGAATGCTGAAACCCTTTCAGAAGCTAAGGGTCCATTGTTCAGGAAGATATGCTGCTGAAACCCCTTTAATCTTGCCTGAACTCTGGATCCGGAAGACAGATTTGAACCTTGCTTTCTGTCACTTTGTTGGTCCACCTCACAGCCTTTTTTTTTCCCTCAAAAGCCATTGCCATAGTATTGGCTTCTATGCATATAGGGCAGGGATCCCTTGCTTGGTAATGTCTACTGATGGCTTTGATGCCAATTCAATGCCAAAAGGAATCCCCAACTTGGGGTGCAGCGAAGAAGGAAACTTTATTCGGTGCAAACAGCAGAACTGTGATACAGCACAGTTGTGAAAACAGCTCAGTAATGAAGCAGTGCAGTTGTGCCACAAAAACTGCATGGCTGCAAGGTAGCCCTACCCTACTCCCTGTGCTCCAATCTTGTCTGCCCTGCTATGACAAAACTCAGTATTTCAGCTCCAGCCAGAGAAACTCAGTCTTCCTTCTCTGGTGAAAAGGAAAACTGCTCTACAAGCCACCTGGCTAGTTGACTTATGTAGATAGGAGTCCCTGCCTCTGGTCCCTAATTGGTACGTTCTCATGCAAATGAGGCCTCTAAATCCTCCCAGTGTGATTGGTCCAAAAGGTAGTGTCCTGAATAAGGATAAAGCTGCCGTAGCTATGCTTGGATGGGGAAAGCCTTAGTACTAGTGGTTGAAATATAATTCCAAGAACTCCTTTATAGGGAGTGGTTCAGCTAGCAGGAATGCAGTGCAGGCAGGCAGTTCAGTGCAGTTCAGTGTGGGAGGCAGGCTGCTTAGTGCAGGCTTCTCCCTGAAATGCAGCTTGTGGGGAGAGGCTCTGCTTTTAAATTTGATCCCCTTTATCCACCAGGAGCCTTTCTCTATAGCAAGCTTCTTTCTCAGGATCCATAGGAACAACTAGAGGTATGTCTGCTCATTGATGTTTTTCAAATTTTTCTATTTGAAGTTTTCAATATGAAAGAACTGGGAAATACATCGACCAAGTTAATCTTTACATTTTTTACAGAAAACATGCTCTAATAGTTATGCCCTTTATAATCTCATTTTTGTAAAACCTTTTGTCTGAAAGTTTCGCACAGTCACCTAAGCTATGAGGTTGTGTTATAGTAGTTTTCTTTTAGTTTGCATTTTTATCTACAATTTTTTGTGTATTGTAATTCTGAGAAGATGGCATCACATTTTATCATCATGACTACTACTGCCACCACTACGAGCACTGAGATTCTGTGCTTTCCTGGGAGAAACCCTGCTGTCATGGGCCTTGTTTTCTTTTAAAATATTTGCACCGTGGATCTCCTGTCCGGTCTTTCACCGGTTTTAGGGTCTGGGATCGAGAAAGAGCCTCATGCTCACTCGAAGCTCCAATCAGTGTCCCTCCGTCTCTACTGCTCCGCTTCAGAATGGGAAGGCTCCTGCGTGGTTCCTTGTAGGAAACCACTACCCATGCACTGTAAGCACCGACCCAGAGCCAGGGACAGGCTCTCCAGCGCATGAGTTGCCCTGCACGTGGTCCTGGCTGGGGCGCCACGGCAGCTGGAGTGTGGTTGGGGTGCGGCCAGAGCGGAAAGCCAGTAGAGCCTACAGGAGAGCGGGGCCCGGGGCTTCGCAGCTTAGCTGTACGGAGCAGCCACGGGGGATCGCTAGGGTGTTTGCGAGCTTACCCGGATCTGCGGGTCTTCAGAAAGGCCGCAGTAGTGTTGGCGGCTCCATTTATTGGGCTGCAGAACAGTCAGTGAGTGCTGCCGGGAGTCCTTGCTTTACCGGTAACAGATTAGGAAATGGAGACACGGAGAAGCCAGTGACTGTCTCAAGACTACCCTTCCGCGAGAGAAGGCTCTAGGAGACATATTTACATCTCTCCCTAAAGAATGTTTCTGCCTAGAGCCCAAGGACATTGCTGTCAAGTATAATGTGGACTCTGTTTTATCACTGGGTGCTTGTACTTCTGGGATTCTTGTTATCTCTTCAGCGCTCTTGGGTCACACTTCATAATGTTTAGTTCTGGGTCTCGTCTGAACTGTTCAGCTTGTGTGCCATCAGCGGTCCTGAACTTATTTATGTTAAGGACCAGCCAGAGTTTCTGGGGCATAGGAAGTTCCAAGATTGGCGGCCCTCATGTAGGTTCCAACTAAAATGATTTGTCCCTTCAGTTTAGGTCCTGGTTCCTAGTCACAGTGCAGATCTTTTGAGGTAAAGAGGACTCCTACCTGGAAGATGGACCATGTGAATGGAGACCTCCCACCAGTGCGTCAGAGCACAAGAGGACCAAGGAAAAGCAGATCCTAGATTTGCATGGCTTCTAGCAATATGTGATCCTTGTGCTCGGCAAGCCATCCTTCAAACTAAGACAACCTGAGGTTGAGCCAGGTTTCAGAAGAGGTCAGCTTGAGGCTAAGGCAAGAGGCAAGTTTGCCCAATAAACGACACTTTTTTTTTTATTTTTTATTTTGAGGGTTTCAGAGAACACAGACTTGGGGGAAAGAAATACCACCTCCCAACAGAAAAATTTTATCTCAGACCTCCCTAACAGCCTTTGACTTCTTTTAAATTCCCCACCCATTCCAGATCATGGTGTTAGGGCCACATGCAGTGTTGAAAGACATGAGTGCTTCTTCCATAATGACTTCACAGACTTAGAAGATAACATAGGTAAAAGCTTCCTGGATCACTTATTTCTGCCTAGCATGAGAAATGAAAATTACTGAGCCTGAGAAGGTGAATGTCTGAGTGAGTCATCCCATTTATTAGTGCCCTGGGCAGTAGTCAGATTTTCAGACATGTTTAAGTCAAAACCAGTTTCTATCAAAAGACTGGCAAACTACTGCCAAAGTAGTTAAGGACCAAAGGATGTTCTACCGGAGCACATTTTATCTAGCTAGTGAGTAGAACTTTATAAGCAGGAATATCCAAGAAGTTCAAGGGAATTCAAATCCCTTATGATCCATTCTTTCTTTCTTCAACTCAGCTCCATCTTTGTAGTTCTCTACCTGTTTCCTAGAGATGCAGAAAATGAACATCACAGGTGAGTTGTTTACTGTTTTCCCTACTTTGTTTAGAGTGTCTTGTATGAGGCTTAAGAGTCAATAGGTTAGAACGGAAATAGAGGAATAGATGAAAATCAGCTTCAAGAAAAATATACAGGAGCACATTAATATTGGGACAAAGTAGTATGCAGAGATATGCGAGTTCCATGCTATTATTTTGCTATTCTGTGCTATTATCAAATTTGTTTGATTTTTCTAATGCTCATAGCAAAAATGCAAATGTTCTCTGTTACATGATTTGCATTGGTCCTTAAAGAAGTCATCATGTTAATTCCTAATGAGACATTAAAAGTTCTAAAATATGTTCCTTTTCTGGTCTTCCTATAGGTAACAATAAATAATCTTTCAGTGACTACTGGAAATCAGTACAGCTTACTCTCTGTAAATCACTCCTTAGGAGAAACAGGACACTGTGCCAAAGGAGAACTTAATACAGGTTTCTAGGGGCCAGAACTCTGTGGTCCCATGATCCTTTTTGATCCAGACATATATTCTGGGATATCTGCAAGAAATAATGGATTATATAATCTTCAGATAATCTCTTTTAACATTATCTATAGATTGTACAGCAAATAGGTTAAAGATGTGTTTTCTGGCTAATATTTCTCTATTTCCCTTTCACGTTTCAAATCTCATCACTTGCTAAATCTGTTAGGGACACCAATGACCTTAATATGGCAAATGTTATGGATACTTTAGTATTTGCCTTACTTGAGCATTCTGTACAGTTAAAGCTCATGGTTAGTCTCTCCTAGATTCTTGGTTGGTTTCTGGTCTTTTCCTCCCTCTGTGGGTATGTCTTTATAAAAAATTAAAAACACTTTTTTTCACTTAGAGTTGACATTCAGTATTAGTTACAGGTGTAACTAATATTATATTGGTTAGACATTTGCATAGTGGTTAGATATTTGTATAACTTATGAAGTAATTCCCCTGATATGTCTAGTACTAACTTGGCACCATACATAGTTATTATAATATTGACTATAGTCCTCATTATGTACTTTACATCCCTATGACTTTGTGAAACTGCTAATTTGTACTTCTAATCCCTTTACCTTTTTCACCCATTTCACCACTCCTAACTTCCTCCCTTCTGGCAACTATGAGTTTATTGTCTGAATCTATGAGTTTGTTTCTGTTTTGTTTACTTTGTTTTCTAGATTCACATATAAGTGAAATCATATGGTATTTGTCATTTTCTATATGATTTATTTCTATATGACTATATTACTTAGTGTAATATCCCTTAGGTCCATCCATGTTGTCACAAATGGTAAGATTTCATTCTTTTTTTATGGCCAAGTAATACTCCATTATATATATGTACTATATTTTTGTTATTTGTCTATCTATGGACACTTAGGTTGCTTCCATAATAAACATAGGGGTGCATATATTTTTTCTAATTAGTATTTTGGATTTCTTCAGATGAATACCCAGAGGTGGGATTGCTGGGTCATATGGTAGTTCTATTTTTAACATTTTGAGGAACCGCTATACTGTTTTTCATAGTGGCCACACCAATTTGCAATCCCACCAACAGTGCACAAATTTTCTTTTTCTCCATATCCTTGCTGACACTGTTTGTTGACTTATTAATGATAGCTATTCTGACAGGTGTGGTGATATCTCATTGTGGTTTTCATTTGCATTTCTCTAATGATTAGTGATGCTGGGCATCTTTTTGTATGTCTGTTGGCCATCTGTGTGTCCTCTTTGGAGAAACTTCTATTCAGGTTCTCTACCCATTTTTTCATCTGATCATTCACCATTTTGGTATTAGTTATGTGAGTTTCTTATATATTTTGAATATTAACCTCTTTTTGGTGACTATCTTCTCCCATTTGGTAGGCTGTCTTTTCAGTTTGTTGATGGTTTCCTTTATTGTGCAAAAACTTTTTGTTTTGATGTGGTCTTATTTGTTTATTTCTTCTTTTGTTTTCCTTTCCCGAGGAGACATATTAAAAGATAAAATTACTAAGAACAATGTCAGAGAATTTACTGCCTATGTTTTCTTTTAGGAGTTTTATGGTTTTGGATCTTATATTTAAGTCTTTAATTCATTTTGAGTTTATTCTTGTATATGGTGTAATAAAGGGGTCTAGATTCTTTTTTTTTTTTTGCATGTATCTGTCCAGTTTTTTATTGAAGAGACTGTATTTATGCCATCATATATTCTTGCCTCCTTTGTAGTAAATGAATGTATAGGTGTGGGTTTATTTCTGGGCTCTCTGTTCTGTTCCATTGATCAATGTGTCTGGTTTTATGCCAGTACTATGCTGTTTTGATTACTGTAGCCTTGTAATATAGTTTGAGATCAAGTAGTGTGATATCTTCAACTTTGTTTTTTCTCAAGATAGCTGTGGCTATTTGGGAAATGGTTTTATATAAATTTTTGGATTATTTGTTCTAGTTCTCTGAAAAATGCCATTGGTATTTTGATAGGGATTACATTGAATCTATAGATTGTTTTGTGTAGTATGGACATTTATTTATTTTTATTTTTTATTTTTTTAATCGAAGAAATGATTTAAAATTTTTCCCTTGTTTACCTCTCCCCTCCCCCTTCCCTCCAGCATTGACATTTTAATGATGTTATTTCTTCCTGTCTACGAGCACGATATATGCTTCCATTTATTTGTGTCTTTGGTTTCTTTTTTCAACGAGATTTTTCAAGTATAGGTGTCTTACCTCCTTGGTTAAATTTATTCTTAGGTATTTTATTGTTTTTGATACAATTGTAAATGGGATTGTTTTCTTAATTTCTCTTTTGGATAGTTTGTTATTGGTACATAAAAAATACAATCACTATCTGAATATTAATTTTGTATTCTACTTTGCTGAATTCATATATTAGTTCTAATAGTTTTTTGGTGGACTCTTTAGAGTTCTATCTAGAATTATGTTATCTGCAAATAAATGACAGTTTTATCTCTTGCCCTCCAGTTTGGGTGCCTTCTATTTTTTTTCCTTCTCCGATTGCTGTGACTAGGACTTCCAATACTATGTTGAAAAGAAGTGAAAATAGAGGTCCTTGTCTTGTTTCTGATCTTAAGGAAAATGCTTTTAGTTTTTCACTGTTGAGTATGTTGGTAGCTATGGGTTTGTCATATATGGCCTTTATTATGTTCCCTCAATTCCAACTTTGCTGAGAGTATTTATCATAAATGGATATTGGATTTTGTCAAATATCTTTTCTGCATCTAACGATATGATCATATGATTTTTATCTTTCCTTTTGTTAGTGTGGTGTTTCACATTGATTGATTTGCAGATTTTAACTAACTTTGCACCTGGGAATAAATCCATTTATTCCATGAGCATGATGTGTGATTTTTTTAATGTATAGGTGGACTTGCTTTGCTAATATTTTGTTGAAGATTTTTCATCTATGTTCATCAGGGATAATTTTTTTTCTTTTTTTTACTGTTTTTTGTCTGGTTTTGGAATCAGGTTTAGGCTGACCTCAAAAAATGAGCTTGGGAGCCTTCTCTCCTCTTGAAGTTTTTGGAATGTTCTTGGAATAGTTTGAGAAGGAGAGGTGTTAATTTTTCTTTGAATGTTTGGTAAAATTCACCTGTATAGCTTATCTGGTCTAGGACTTTTCTTTGTAGGTATATTTTCATTATTGATTTGATTTCATTGGTAGTTACCAGTCTGTTCATATTTTCTTTTCAATTCAGTCTTAGAAGATTATATATTTCTAGTATTTATTTATTCCAAGTTGTCCAATTTGTTGGTAAATAATTGTTCATAGTATTTTCTTATAATTCTTTGTATTTCTGAGGTGTCATTTGCCACTTCTCTTTTATTTCTGATTTTATTTATTTGGGTCCTCTTTGTTTTATTTTTCTTGAGTCTGAGTAAAGGTTTATCAATTCTGTTTCTTTTCAAAAAACACCTCTTGGTTTCACTGATCTTTTGTAATTTTTTTTTAAGACTGTTTTGTTTATTTCCACTCTGATTTTTATTATTTTATTTTTTTCTACTTACTCTGGGTTTTGTTTGCTGTCTTTTTATGGTTTTTTTAAGTGTGTTAGATTGTTCATTTGAGAGTTTTCTTGTTTCTTGAGGTAGGCCTGTATTGCTATGAATTTCCCGCTTTAGGACTACTTTCACTGTGTTCCATAGATTTTGAGTTGTTATATTTTTGTTTTCATTTGTAACAAAGTATCTTCTGATTTCTTCCTTGACCTCACTGTTAACCCATTCATTGTTTAGTAGTGTGTTATTTAGCCCCCATATATCTGTCTATTTTTCAGGTTTTTTTTTTTTTGTAATTGATTTCTAGTTTCATGCCAATATGGTTGGAGAAGATGATTGATTTCAACCATCTTAAATTTATTGGTACTTATTTTGTGGCCTAACGTGCTCTATCTTGGAAAACATTCCATGTGTGCTTAAAAACAATGTATATACTGCTGCTTTGGGGTGAAATATTCTAAAAATATCAGTGAAATCCATCTTGTTTAACCTTTCATTGAAGGCTGCTGTTTCCTTTTGCTTTTCTGTGTGGATGGTCTATTTTAAGTTCATTCACCATTCTTACAACCAGTGTTTTAAACTTTGTATTGCTTGTCTCTGTTTTGTTTAGTTCCTTTTTTGGAATTTTGTTTTGTTCTTTCATTTTGGATATATATATTTTTTGTCTCCTTATTCTAGCTGCCTCTCTGTATTTGTTTCTAGGCTTGGTGGTAGAAAGGCTCTGGAAAGGAACTATGACTTTTGTCTGTTGGCTCTGTAGGGGGAGGGCTAAACAAAGGAAAAATGGTGCCTGCCAATACTTTTGTTTCACCCAGAGCTGCCCCTCCAGCCCTTGCCCTGAAGCCAGATGATTTGATTCCTCCCAGTATGGCCCTATGCTTTTTAAGCTGCTGCCCCAGCACTGGAGCTCAGAAAGAGTGATTCTGTTTGCAAGTAAGTCTATGTATGGGCCCTTTAAGAGGAATTCTTGGTACTCTAGTAGCCCTGTGTCTCATCTGGACAGAATATACACTGATTTTCATGGCCAGATATTGTGAAAACTCCTTTTCCCGTCACTAGTGGTCTGTGCTGGGGATCTCAATATGGGTCTGAGACCTGGCTCCTCAGGGTGGACCTCTGCAGCCTTGATATTCCTACCAATTCTTATTGCCACACCTGGGTGAAGGACCAGCCCATTTCATGTCTTTTGAGAATACCAATTAAAGCTAATCCCCTAGCTTCTTGGAGCTGGAAACCCAGTCATGCCCAACTCTGGTTGAGAATGGAACAGAGTTACTGGGCCTTCTGTATCTCCATGAGTAGAAAGAATGAGCCCAGGGGCTGACATGGACACTCAGTGCCCCTGTTCCAGAACTGCACTTAGAACTGAAGACTTCCAGGACCCATGTCTGAGTCATCTGTTTCTCTCTAACCTTCACTAAGGCATGTCTGGCTTAAAGCAAGGGCTTGGGAATATTTGCAGCAGTGAGACTCTGATGGCCATGGAAGAACTTGTCCAATAGCTCTGTTCCGTGCTATCCTTTCCTAAACTTGGTTGGGCTATTGTTTGCACCAGAGGGGCAGTCAATAACCTGCAGAATTTGAATAGCTGACGCCACAGAGCTCCAATGAAGGGAAAACAGAAACAGGCCAAAGTCATGGGTAAGGGGCACAGCAACCAATGCCCCCCACTATCTTGGCTGTTTCTGGTAGGTCTCCAATATATGACTGCCCTCCATTGCTGGCACTTATGCAACATACGCCTTCTTCAAAACCATTTAGCTCTTACTCTACTTTGCCTAAGACTTTAGCCCTGGTCTCAGTACTCTAAACACCTATCTCCCTTCTTCTGGGATCCCCTGGGTTACAGTCTGTGGAGGATGTCATCATGCCAGGTGCTCAGCTGGGCCTCAGATGTCCTTCTCTAGGAACCAGTCTTTGACCTGCTGGTCAAAGTAGCCCTGGGCCCATAGGGTACCTGTCACTTCATTGATATGAGTGACAGGTGTCTTCTACTGCAGTAGGTTCAGAAAATCTTTCACATCCTTCTGCAGGGCCCAGATGTCCCCCTCTATCTTCCGGATTTCAGTTATCTGGTGGTTGCCATGTGTGATGTCCTTGTAGACAAGAATGTTGTGCATCCAAGAGTGCTGCCCAAAGTAGGGCAGGGTGGATGGCACAAAGTACGGCAGAGCTGGTGTGTGGGAGATCTCTGGGGGAAAGCTGATAGTCACTAGGAGTGGGGTAATGTTTATGCTTTGAGGACTTTGGGATGCTGGTAGTGGCGGGGTAACAGGTGCTCCACAAACTGATATTCATCCACAAACTCCATGAAGCTGGAGTAATCGGGAGGCCCTGGGTCTGGCTCACCCACCATTTCCCACTTTGAAAAATTATTTAAAAAATACAAAAAATGCTATTAATCTGAAGGTCATGGGAATTTAGCAGGCTTGAACAAGATGGAGTCAGAAAGGCTGAGTATTTCACCCTGATATAGTATGTGCCATCAAATTTGGGGGAGGAGGAGTGAGAAAGCAAAAACATACCACAGAGCTGAAAAAAGGTATATATCCACAAATATATAACAATGATAAAATTATAGGACAATCGTGACATTTCACAGCACTAAAATTTCAGAATACAGGACACATTATTTTATTTATTGGTAAAATTTTAACAAAATTGATCCCCCAAGAAGATTATTGACCAGTAATTAAAGACAAGATTTGCAAATCCATTGATGATATAAAGCCAGCAAGACTGAGAATCCTCCCGCTCCTTCTCCAGCATTATTGAAGTATAATAGACAGTTGCTCATATTAACACTGTAGTTGGCATATAATAATATATTAGTTTCAGTTGTACAGCATAGTGATCAGAGATCTATATAACTCATGAAGTGGTCACCCAACTTATCAGGTACCCATTTTCCCCCTTACATATATTTTACAACACTGTTGAATATTTTCCTTATGCTACACTTTATATCTCCATGACTATTTTGTATCTGTCCATTTGTACTTCTTAATCCCTTTGCCCTTTTTCACCATTCTCCTAAACCCCCCTTTCATCTAGAAGTCCTTAAAATATTCTCTGTATCTATGAATTTGTTTCTATTGTTATTGTTGTTGTTTATTTTGTTCTTTAGAATCCACATGTAAATGAAATCATGTGGTATTTGTCTTTCTCTAACTGGCTTACTTCATTCAGTACAGAACCCTCTAGGTCCATCAAGATAATCTCTTTTCTCATCCCCTTCCTTTTAGTCTGTGTATGTCTTTTAATCTGAAGTGAATCTCTTATAGGTTGCATATGTAGGGGTCTTATTTTCTTTTCCACTCAGCTTTCTATCTTTTGGTTGGAATGGTTAATTCTTTTCCATTTGAGGTACTTGTTGATAGGAATGTAGTTATTATCATTTATTCATGTTTTTGATACATGTATTTTTCTTAAAGAAATCCCTCCAGCAATTCCTGTAATACTGGCTTGGTGTTGATGAATTCCTTTAGCTTATTTTTGTCTGGGAAACTCTTTATCTGTTCTACTCTTGATAACTTTGATAACTTTGCTGGGTAAAGTATTCTTGGTTGTAGATCCTGGGTTTTCAACACTGAATATTTTGTGTGAAGCCCTTCTGTCCTGCAAAATTTCTTTTGAGAAACTGGCTGCCAGTCTTTGTGGGAGTTCCCTTGTAAGTAATTAATTGCTTTTCTCTTGCTGCTTTTAAGATTCTCTCTTTGTATTTAACCTTTGCCTTTTTAATTATGATGTATTTTGGTGTGGGCCTTTTTGGGTTCAGTTTTTGAACTTCCTGGTGTTGTATGTCTATTTCCTTCACCAGGTTAGGGAAGTTTTCCATCATTAGTTCTTCAAATATATATTCAACTTCTTGTTCTCCCTCTTCAGATACCCCTATGCCATGGATGTTGTTACCCTTAATTTTGTCCTATATGCCTCTTAAATTATTATATTCTTGGTCACTTTTTACTTGCCATTCTGATTGGGTGTTCTTGGCTTCCTCATTCTTCTATATCGGTGTTTTGATTCTCTTCTTCCTCCACTCTGTTGATTCCCTCTAATATACTCTTCATCTCAGATAATGTATTCTTCATTTCTGACTGGTTTTCTGTTTTAATTTCCATTTTCATTTTTATGTTTTTTATCTCTTTGTTAAAGATCTCACTGAGTTCATCTACCCTTCCCTTAATTTCATTGAGCATCTTTATAACAAGTATTTTGAACTCTGCATTGCTTGACTCCAATTTTCATGGATCTCTGTTCTGTTCTCCAATATAGTTTCTGCTTCTTTGTGTTTCCATTTTGGCTGCCTTTCTGTGTCAGTTTCTATGTACTAATCAAAGCTCCTGCGTCTCCCAGTCTCATTAGTGTAGCTTTGTTTCCCGTACCCCCATCGCCCTCTTTAATTCCCCTCTCTCCCCATTTCCACCTCTGACCTACAGATGTTGCCGTCTCCCCTTAAGAACTGGATCTTTGAAGGCGGGGCATGTCCTCCCACACACTCATGGCAGGCACCAGGGGCCTGGTGCCCCCAGGGCCTGGCGCACACTGGGTATGTCTGTGGCTCCACCTGGGGTGCAAACTCAGGACCTTCTGCATGTAAAGCAGATGTGCTAACCACTACACTATGGAGCCACCCCAGTGTGGCTTTGTGTATTTGGTGTCCAGCAGCATAGTGCCAAGAGGGGTTCAGGTGCAGGCCAAGTTTAGCTCTAGTCTGAGCCCCTCTAGAGCCACTTGTTAATATTCAGTGATCAATCCACAGATGCTGTGCTTATAGTTGCCTCAAGAAGCCACACCAGAAACTGAAATCAACTACCATCAATGTGAGTCTTGGTGCCACTCAGGAAGTGGCACAGGACTTGCTAAGGACACAACTGGATGTAGCCTGGGTAGTGTTGCGAGTCGGAGGAGGCAGAGTTTCAGAAAATCCTGTGGGCAGAGTGACCTCTGTTATCTAGTTTGATGATGTCTCAGCTATGGTGGCACTGTGTCTACAAACTGGGGAGGGAGCTCCACAGAGGAGCAATGGATACTGCCAACACTTCTGCCCAGAAGAAAGCCTTGCCTCTGGCCCTTGCTCTAACAACACATTGTCCCCTTGTAAGTCCCTGGTGCCCCTGAGCAGCCAAACTGGTGCTCAAAGTGACCTGGTTCATCACTGTAAAAGTCTGGTCATGGTCACAGCCCTTTAAAAGGAATGTCTGCAGCTGCCATAACCTCTGTTCCACTTAGCTGCTTGGGACCGGGCAGCCTCTTGTGTTCACCTCCTCCTACCTCCAACTGTTGAAGGATGATTTCTTATTTCTCTCCATGGTTGTAGAGCTTTTGTTCATCTAGACCCCAGGTGACTCTGATTGATGTTTGCTCTGTGTTTCCATCACAACTTTGCTAGGGTTGCGAGAGGGGATGAATGAAGCTTCTATCATCTACGCCATTTTTCACAATTTTGACTTGTTGGGAGATTTTTGATGATTGTTTCCATTTCCTTACTGTTGATAGATCTATTTAGATTTTCCAGTTCTTCATGATTTAGTCTAGGAAGGTTGTATATTTCTAAGGACTTGTCCATTTCTTCTAGGTTATCGAATTTGGTGACATTAGCCATCCATCATATTCTTTTATAATCCTTTTGTATTTCTGTAATATCTGTTGTAACTTTTTCATTTTTAATTTTGTTTATTTGTGTCTTTTTTCTTTTTGCCTTAGTGAATGTAGCCAGGGGTTTGTCAATTTTATTGATCTTTTCAAAGAACCAGATCTTTGTTGCATTAATTTTTTCTATTGTCTTTTTGTTTTCTATTTTTTTATTCTGCTCTAATTTTATTATTTCTTTCCTCTGCTGGTGTTAGGCCTCATTTGTTCTTTTTCTAGTTCTTTAAGGTGTAATGTGTGGTATTTATCTGGGATTTTTCTTGTTTCTTGAGAAAGGCCTGACATGATAGAAACTTTCCTCTTATTACCACTTTTGCTATAACCCATATGTTTTGATACCTTGTATTTTCATTCTCATTTGTTTCTGTGTATCTTTTGATCTCTTTTTGAGATTAATTTCTGAAATAATTTCTTTTTTGACCGAGCCATTCTTTAGTAACATGGTTAATCTCCACATATTTGTGCATTTTCCTACTTTTTTTTTTTTTTTTTGCAGTTGAACAATTGCAAAGCATTGTGATCAAAGAATATGCTTGGTATGATTTTTATCTTCTTAAATTTTGAGGCTAGTTTTGTGTCCCAACATATGGTCTATCCTTGAGAATGTGCCATGTATATTAAAGAAGAATGTGTAATTTGGTGTTCCTGGATTTGGTCTATTGTGTCATTTAAGGCCAATATTTTCTTATTGATTTTCTGTTTGGATGATCTATACATAACTGTCAATGGAGTATTTAAGTACCGTGTAAAATGACATATATATAAAATGACATACACACATACACACACATATATATAATATATATATACACACATATATATTATACATATATACACATGCACACATACATATTACATATATTTAAAACAATTTTTTTGTATTTCTTTTTTATATACTTTGGTGCTCCTTGATTGGGAGCATATATATTGATAACTGTATGTCTTCTTGCTGTATTATCCTCTTTATCATTTTGAAATGTTATCTTTGTTTCTTACCTTTTTATCTTGAAGTCTGTTTCATTAGATATAAATACTACTATACCCTCTTTTCTATGGATACCATTTGCTTGGAGTATCATTTTCTGCCCTTTCACTTTGAGTCTATATTTGTCCTTACAGCTGAGATGTGTCTCTCAAAGGCAGCATATGGTTGGGATTTTTTTTTTTTAATCCATCCTGCTACTCTGTGCCTTTTTACTGGTGAGTACAGTACATTTCAATTTAGAGTGTTTATTAATACATGAGGATTTTCTATAACTATTTTATTTTTTGTTTTCTGATAGCTCTGTGTCTCCATTGTTCTTTCCCTTTCTGTTTCTATTTGTTATTTTAGTTTGGTGGTATTCTATGATTTTTTTCCCTGTGTTTCCTATTTTTTTAATGTGATGTGTCTCACTTCTGTTTTTTTTTTTGTTTGTGTATTCATGTTGTTTCAAAATGGCAGTATTTCATCTCTTCTTACAGCTGAATAATATTCCATGGTATATATGTACCATAGCTTCTTTAGGCAATCATCTATTGTAGGACACTTCGCTTGCTTCCATTTCCTGGCCACTGTGAATAATGCTGCTATGAACATCGGTGTGAAAATATCTTTTTGGATATGGGTTTTCAAGTCTTTGGGATAAATACCCAATAGAGGGATTACAGGATCATATGGTAGATCAATTCTTAGTTTTGTGAGGAACTTCCACACTGTTTTCCATAGTGGCCGTACCAATTTGCAATCCTAGCAGCAGTGAATGAGGATTCCTTTTCCTCCGCATCCTCTCCAACATTTGTTATTACTTGTCCTGTTGATTATAGCTATTCTAACAGATGTGAGATTGTATCTCACTGTGGTTTTGATTTGCATTTCCCTAATACCTGGTGATGTTGAGCATTTTTTCATATATTTGTTGACCATTTGTATGTCTCCTTGGAAGAAGTGTTTCTTCAGGTCCTCTGCCCATTTTTAAATTGGATTTTTTGTTGTTGTTGTTGTTATTGAGTTATATGAGTTCTTTGTATAATTGAACATTAGGCCCTTATTGCAGGCGTTGTTTGCAAATATATTTTTCCATTCAGATGATTGTCTTTTTATCTTGTTGATGTTTTTGTTTGCTGAGCAGAAGCTTTTTAGTTTGATGTGGTCCCATTCATTTATTTTAGCTGTTATTTCCCTTGTCTTTCAGGTCAAATTCATAAAATTTTCTTTATGTCTTAGGTTCATGAGTTTAATTCCTATATTTTCTTCTATGTATTTTATTGTTTCAGGTCTTATATTGGGTCCTTAATCCATTCTGAGTTAATTTTGTTGTGTGGTGATAGACTACATTCTAGTTTTATTCTTTTGCAGGTGGCTTTCCAGTTTTCCAAGCACTATTTATTGCAGAAGCTTTTCTTTATCCAGTGTATGTTTTTGGCTTTTTCCCATATAAACATGGGTTTATTTCTGGACTCTCGAGTCTGTTCCACTGGTCCGTTTTTTTTTTTTTTGCCAATACCATGCCATTTTGATTATTGTCACTTTGTAGTATAATTTGAAGTCAGGCAGAGTGATGCCTCTAGTATCATTCTTTTCTTCTCAGGATGACTTTGGTAATTCAGCATCTTTTGTGCTTCCATACAAATCTAATGCTTTTTTGTTTCATTTAAAAAAAAAATTCTGATGGGATCTTGATGGGGATTGCATTAAATCTGTGTAATGCTTTAGGTTATAAGATCATTTTAACTATGTTGATTCTTCCAATCCAAGAACACAAACTATCTTTCCATTTCATTGATCTTCTTTGATTTCTTTTAACAGGGTCTTATAGTTTTCATTATATAGGTCTTTCACATGTTTTATTAGTTTTATTCCTAGGTATTTTATTTTTTTTTGTTGCAGTTGCAAAAGGAATTATTTTTTTCTGCCTCTTTTTCTGACACTTGGTTATTAGAGTATAGGAACACTATGGATTTTTGAACGTTGGTTTTGTATCCAGAAACTTTACTGTATTCACATATTGTTTCTAGTAGTGTTCTTATGGAGTCTTTAGGGTTTTCTATATAGAGAATCAGGTCATCTGCAAATAGTGACAATTTAACTTCATTTCCTATTTGAATGCCTTTTATATCTTTTTCTTGTCTAATTGCACTGCTAGGTCTTCCAATGTTATATTGAATAACAGTGGTGATAGTGGACAGCCTTGTTTTGTTCCTGATCTTAGATTGTCCTGTATATTTGTGAGTTTGTTTTTAGTTTGTTCTTTTTGTTTCTTAGATTCCGCATATAAGTGAAATCATATGGCAGTTATCTTTCTCTGTCTGACTCATTTCACTCAGCATAATTACCTCTGGGACCATCCATGTTGTTGTGATGGTAGTATTTGATTTTTTTTAATGGCTAAGTAATATTCCATAGTCCATATGAACCAAAACTTTTTTTTTTAATTCCTCTTTAATTCCCCTCCTCATTTCCACCTCTGACCTATGGATGTTGCTGTCTCCTTTTTTTTTTTTTTAAAGAACTGGATCTCTGTAGGAGGGGCGTCTCCTCCCATGTGCTCGCGGCGTGCATCTGGGCCTAGTGCACTCCAGGTCTGGTGCACCTGGGGCCTAGCACACCCAGGATATGGTCCACCTAGGGCGTGAACTCAGGACCTTCTACATGTAAAGCAGAAGTGGTAACCGCTATAATATGGAGCCACCCCCTGAAACTTCTTATCTAGTCATCTGTTCAGGAATATTTAGATTGCTTTTATATATTGGCTGTTGTAAATTGTGCTGTCATGAACATAGTGTTGCACAGATCTTAATGAACTAGTATTTTGGTTTTCTTCAGGTAACTACCCAGAAATGCAATTTCTAGGTCAAAAGGTAGATACATTTTTAATTTTTTGAGAAACCTCCAGACTATTTTCTATAGTGACTATAATCAATTTGTAATCTTACCAACAGTGTATGAGAGTTCCCTTTTCTCCACATCCTCACCAACATTTGTTGTTCTTTGATTTATTGATGATAGCCATTCTGACAGGTGTAAGGTGATATCTTATTGTGGTATCAATTTGCATTTCTCTGATGATTAGTGACCTTGAGAATCTTTTCATATGTCTATAGGCCATCTGTGTTTCCTCTTTGGAGAAGTATCAGTTCAGGTCTTCTGCCCATTTTTTTAATTTAGATTATTTAATTGGCTTATTGTTGTTGTTGAGCTGTATGAGTTCTTTATATATTTTGGATATTAACTTCTTATCAAATGTATCATAAGCAAATATCTTCTCCCATTCAGTCGGTTGCCTTTTTGTTTGGTGGTGGTTTCCTTTGCTGTACAAAAACGTTTTAGTTTGATGTAGTCCCATTTGTTTATTTTTTCTTTTGTTTCCCTTGTCCAAGAAGATATATCTAAAAAGAAATTACTGTTAACAATATCAGAGAGTTTACCGCCTATGTTTTCTTCTAGAAGTTTTATGGTTTGGGGTCTTAAATTTAAGACTTTAATCCATTTTGAGTCTGTTTTTGTATACAATGTAAGAAAGTGATCCAGCTTCTTTTTTGGCATGTATTTATCCAGTTTACCAGCACCATTTATTGAAGATACTGTCTTTATCCCATTGTATATTCTTGCCTCATCACATATGAAGTGAACGTATAGGCGTGGATTTATTTCTGGGCTCTCTGTTCTGTGCCATTGATCAGTGTATCTGTTTTCATGTCAGTACCATGCTGTTTTGATTACTGTAGCCTTGTAGTAGAGCTTGATATCAGGTAGTGTGATACCTCTAAATTTGTTGTTCTTTCTCAATGTTGCCATGGTATTTGGGGTCTTTTACAGTTCCATATAAATTTTTAAGATTATTTGTTCTAACTCTCTGAAAAATGCCATTGGTATTTTGATAGGGATTGCACTGAATCTATGGATTGCTTTGGGTGATATAGCCATTTTAATGATGTTGATTCTTCCTATCTGCAAGCACAGTATATGCTTTCATTTATTTGTATCTTCTTCCATTTCTTTTTCAATGACTTATAATTTTCTGAGAACAGGTATTTTACCTGCTTGGTAAATTTGATTCCTAGGTATGTCATTGTTTTTGAAGCAACTATAAATGAGATTGTTCTTAATTTCTGTTTCTGAAAGTTCTTCATTAGTGTATAAAAATGCAACTCACTTCTGAATATTAATATTGTATCTAGCTACCCCAATGAATTCATTGATTAGTTTAACAGTTTTTTTTTTTTTGTATGTGTGTGTGTGTGTGTGTGAAATCTTTAGGGTTCTCTTTATATAGTATCATGTTATCTTCAAATAACAGTTTTACTTTTTCCTTTCCAGTTTAGAAACCTTTAATTTCTCTTTCTTGTCTTATTGCTGTAATAGGACTTCCAATACAGGGTCGAAGAGGAGTAATCTTAAGAGAAATGCTTTCAGTTTTTCCCCATTAAGTATGATGTTAGCTATAGGTTTGTCATATATGGTCTTTATTATGTTGAGGTATGTTCCCTCTATTCCCACTTTCCTGGAGATTTTATCATAAATGGATGCGTATTTTATTGAATGCTTTTTCTGCATTTATTGATATGATCATATTAATGATCATATAATTTTTATCTTTCAATTTGTTAATATTGTGTATCACATTAATTGATTTGTGAATATTGTTTTAACCTTGCATCCCAGGAATAAACCCAACTTGATCATGGTGTATGATGTTTTTAATGTATTGCTGAATTAGGTTTGCTAATATTGTTGAGGATTTTTGCATCAATGTTCATAAAAGATAGCTGCCTATAGTTTTCTTTTTTTGTGATGTCTTTGTCTGGTTTTGGAATCAAGTTAATGATGGTGTCATAAAAAGAGTTAGGGAACATTCCCTCTTTTTAAGTTGTTTGGAATAGTTTGAGAATACTCTTTGAGTAATTGTTAAAATTTGCCTATGAAGCCATTTTGGTTCAGAACTTTTTTGGGGAGGTTTTTTATTACTGATTCTATTTCATTGGTGATAATCCATTGGTTCAGATATTCTGTTTCTTCTTGACTCTGTCTTCGGAGATTCTATGTTTCTAGGAATGTGTTCATTTCTTCCAGATTGTCCAGTTTGTTGTTGGTGTATATAATTGCTCATAGTATTTTCTTATGATCCATTGTATTTCTGTGGAGTCTGTGGTTATTTCTCCTCTTTCATTTCTGATTTTGAGTCCTTTCTCTTTTTTTCTTTGATGAGTATGGCTAAGGGTCTGTCAATTTTGTTTATCCTTTCAAATAACCAGCTCTTGGTTTTATTAATCTTTTGTATTGTTTTTCTAGACTCTATTTCATTTATGTCCACTCTGACCTTTATTATTTCCTTCCTTCTATTCACTTTGGGCTTTGTTTGTGGTTCTTTTTCTAGTTCTTTTAATTGTAGGGTTAGATTGTTTATTTGAGCTTATTCTTATTTGTTGAGGTAGGTCTGTATTGCTATGAATTTCCTTCTTGGGACTGCTTTCACTGTGTCCCATAGATTTTGAATCATTGTGTTTTCATTTTCATTTGTCTCTAGGTATCTTTTGATTTCTTCCTTGATCTCATTAATAACCCATTCATTGTTTAGTAGCATGTTATTTAGCCTCCATATGATTGTGTATTTTCCAGCTTTTTCCTCGTAGTCGATTTCTAGTTTCATGCCATTGTGATTAGAGAAGATGGTTGATATGATTTTAGTCTTCTTAAATTTATTGAGACTTGTTTTGTGTCCTAACATGTGGTCTATCTTGGAAAACGTTCCATGTGCATGTGAGAAGAATGTGTATTTTGCTGCTTTGGGGTAAAATGCTCTGAAAATATCTATTAAATCCATCCTGTCCAATGTGTCTTTCAGGCCAATTGTTTCCTTGTTGATTTTTTTTTTGGCCTGGAAGAGCTGTCCATTAATATCAATTGGGTGTTAAAGTCTCCTACTATGAGTATATTACTGTTGATCTCTCCTTTTATATCAGTTAATAATTGCTTTATGTATGTAGGTGCTCCAATGTTGTGTGCGTATGTTTACTAGGGTTATGTCCTCTTGATTTATTGATCCCTTTATCATTATGTAATGTTTCTTTGTTTCTTATTATATCTTTTGTTTTAAAGTCTATTTTATCTGATATAAGTATTGCTACCTTGGTTTTTTCTTTTTCATTTCCATTTGTGTGAAATATCTTTTTCCATCCCTTTACTTTCAGTCTGTGTCCTTTGATCTGAAGTGGGTCTCTTGTAAA